>CM055097.1:52166485-52244923 GCA_029204225.1 Diphasiastrum complanatum
ATTTGCCGCGGACCTCACCCACTAACTTTATCACACATGTTAATTGCAAGGAAGGCCTGTTTTAAATTTTTCCAAGTGATGCGTGTAAGATAGTTACACTTTTATTATAAAGCATTACATGCCTTTTAAATTAATATTTTATTAAAAAATCCAAAATTTGCACGTCTCCTTTGCACCCTCGCCCCCCGTATTTTCACTAATTTTTCAATAAACTTACACATTACAATAGGTGCCCTCTGCTATATCAATCAACTACACTCTACATCTTTTAATTTTCCCCCATTAGAAACCTTTTCACCTTCAATCTTCCACAAATGGAATCATGTTCAAACTATCAATCAAACATAAATATGAAACATATTTGCCATGGATAAGGAGCAAACCTTCAATAGACACTATCAATTCTTTAGACTTTATAAGCACAAGAGTTTTCATGCTCCAATATCACCTCTTTTTATCTATGGCAGAAGGTTACAGTGCCATCTTAATAATAGTCCCCTATTACACATACAAAGATATAATTGCCATATATGATTTATAGCAAAATGTTAGTGTAAACATGACTTCTCTACACACACACACACACCCCCTCATGTTGTAGTTCCTTCTTCTATGCTAATTCCTTTTGTTTGTCACCTCACTCTAAAACTATCATGATTCATTTTATTGTCTTCCTGATCATTGTTTTCTAGTTTTATCTGGCTAATCAATGTTCAATTGCACATTACATTTACATAAGCTTATATTCAAATGCATCATTTAATTTGCTCATTGGAGTAACTATGTTCTTCTTTCTAGCCCACAACTTGCATGCGTACATCAAAGGCCTATAAAGGCTATGATAAGTTACTCCATATGGTCTCCCTCATGTTTGCATCATTTTTTCAAGATTATTATCATTCTCAAGATATCTCCTTATTTTAATAAATTGCACAAGTAAGACCTGTCAAGAAATATGGATCCAAATCCATCGTGCACAAAAGGAGAAAAATATTATTCAATACTCAGAGTAATAGGGTGCTCAGTGGACTCTCTTGTGATGTGAGACTTGAGAATGTCACCCAATCTTATTACTTGCAATATTGAGAATAGCTCAAATGAAGTGGTTAGGGTGCTCAGTGGACTCTCTTGTGATGTGAGACTTGAGAATGTCACCCATCTTATTACTTGCAATATTGAGAATAGCTCAATGAAGTGGTTAGGGGAATCAAAGTCAAGAGCTAAAAGGATCATTGAAGTTTATAAAGTTGGAGCTCTTCAATCAACAAAAATGGCTCACTGGGGGCACTATCATTAATTAATTTTTAACGCCACTAACATCTACTTGTCGGTTTCACATGTGTTTTTCTTTTTCTGATTTGTTAGGTCTTAAGAAACTAGGGATACTGTGCACTTGGAGAATTAGGTAGAAGAAGATAATTTTTTGTAAGTCAAGGCCTCTTGAATTTAAACAATCCCAATTTGATATACAACAAAAAATGAAACAGAGACAAAATCAAAGGTGAGCCAACTACTTTTCATCTAAAGGAGTTGTGGAGAGAGTCGTGATTCAGAACTAAAGGTAAGCCTACGATTTTTCTCAGTGTTACAGCTAGTAAAATACATTGAAAGGGTATCCTCAAAAAATTCATTATCATAAGAATTATTACCTCTCATGATATCTTCTTCATTTTAAATCATTGCACAAGGAAGAAATACAAACCCAAATCCATCATGCATAAAGGATTACCCCATCATGAGAAAAAGGATTACCCAATCATGACAAAAAAGAACAAAATTTTCTTCAGCATTTAAAGTGATAGGATACTCAATGAGCTATCTTAGGATTTGAATCTTGAGGATGTTCAACTTTCTGATTACTTGTAGTGTTGAGAATAGCTTCAAGAAAGAGGCTAGTGGAAAGTAGCGAGCTAAAAGGATAATTGTGCATTTGCTTCTTACAAAGAGGAGAATCTTTGGGCCCCTAACCGCTTATGGGATGATTGTAGACCTCCATGCCTTCCTTGGTGCCTTGAGCACATGCAACCTCTATGCATTGTTTGCTAATGAACAATCTTGCAACACCCCCACTCAATTACATTGGCTTTGATACCATGTTGAAAACTTGGCCCATTGGCCACATGCATGCATGTGGGTTGCATGTTTGGGATCCCGCCCCCAATGCCTAGCCACCTGCTATTTCTCTCAACCCTAAAAGGGCTGGAGCTAAAGAATGAGGGTCACAATGCAACTACTTTATATGAAGAGGAGAATTTCAAGGCACTTAATTGCTTATTAAATAATTGCAAACCTCAACACCTTTCTTGGAGCCTCAAACGCATGCAACCTCTATGATTGCTTGCTAATGTGCAATCCCAACATGATTTTCTACATGGTATCTGATCTAGTCCTTCTTGCAATTCTAATTGGTCATGCTTCGAGGAGGGGGCTTCATCAATAAACTTGAGTGGTGCTTGCTTAAGGGGTATGATTGTGTGAGAGAGTCCTCCACCCCATACGCAGATTATTGAAGTGTAATAGACCATATATATGTTGAAATGGTTAGATGTCTCATGTCCCCAAGCACCATGTCTTGAGATAATATGAAATATCTAGTGAGTGGCTAGGAGGTCGGTTTTGGGGACCCAATGTTCAACCCATCGAGCTGATTCCCTACAATTTTTGGGTGACTTATCCCTTACATCATGGTTGTCTTATCATATCTTGCATTTCAAAACATAACTCAAAGTTTAAATTGTTTCATACCTTATTAACTGTTTATCATGCCATCTTGAGAATGACGAGCAACATGGAAACTAAATTCCACAATGTTATTACTTCACTTTGTCTAGTCCTCACTTTTTCCTTTGAAATACTATAAAGTCCCATGAGGGCAAAGTCACTATTCAAAACCCTTGAAGCATATATAGAAGGCCTTAGAGTTTTCCAATGAAGGTAGGTCATGGATCATTCTAATGTAGACGAGATGGAGCACAATATTCAATTCTATAGTAGAAATATTTGTCTACATATGATGAGAAGAAGCAATCTTCCACCTCTTTGACATACAATCTCACATTGAAAAAAAAAAATCTTCAATAACAAGAAATTGCATTCACATATTGAAAACTACTAAGTCCTTACCTCTTCCTTGGAGATTCATTGTCAATTCTAATCAACCAAACTAGTTGCCTAATTCCAATATTTTCTTGTTATTTTCACATTTGAGAGGTAGAGATTGCTTGTTACTTGATGAATCTAAAATCACCATTGCTCATGTTTGTCTTTTGTTATTATGAAGAATGAATGTAAACTAAATGGATTCTCCAATTTCAAAAGTTTGTTAATAGTGAGAGGATATTCTCATCCTAAATTATAATTTTAGTTGTGTCTCAAGGGTTTTGTTTTATATGGTTTTGAATATGCATAATTAGTAACGAGAGAGAGAGAGAGAGAGAGAGAGAGAGAGAGAGAGAGAGAGAGGAGAGAGAGAGAGAGAGAGAGAGAGAGAGAGAGAGAGAGAGAGAGAGAGAGAGAGAGAGAGAGAGAGAGAGAGAGAGAGAGAGAGAGAGAGAGAGGAGAGAGAGAGAGGGTGATTTTGCTATTTGTTAAAATAGATTACACTTTATCTCCTTTCATAGTAAGACGAAAAGTTTAATCTAGAAAGAAAGTTTAATACTATTATGAGTGGCCATTAATGAGCAGATATGACATGCTGTCTCTTTATATGAACATGGCTATAACCTTTTCCACTCAATCAGGTAAGATATCATTTTTGTATAATGTGCCAAATAGTAATGTTTTCATCTAGTCTTTACATTGATAGATGAGTATATTAATAATCAACAAAATAAATATGCCTTAATGTATAAACCAAAATTTCTTAAAGTATTTCTTTTTCTACATTGTTTGGTAGCAATGTTCTTGGAATCAATTGTGTCCAAATTATGGTGGACCAATAAACATGAAAAATATGATAAAAATTTCTAATGTGAATACTTAAATTAGGATTGAATTATGTTATTAGTTGGATGTAGTGTGTACATATAATGGTTGGAATGTGCTATTTATGAGGTTGGTAGTTTATTTGATTGTTTAAGGTAGCATTAAAGCACATGTTGCATAATTGCACAAAATATGGATGATCTAAAGTTTACCTCACATGGATTTAAGATGTGAGCCATTAGATCGATGTTTTGCTATCAAGTTTGATAGATTTGACGACAAGGAGGTAAACCAAGTGTTAGACAACCACCTTGGATTTGGTTAGATATTGATGCACTTTAATTTCATGTTTGCCTGCACATGGTAGGACAAGCATACTACAAACTTTTTCATCATGCACATGCATTAAAGAAAAAGGGAAACAATTTGTAATGTCTAGCATAATTCCCCAATATCACTCAACAATAGCACTTTCTTGTTCATGTTGTTAGGTTACAGTGTTAACGAAACACATAGATGAACATATCTTGAGTAAGTTCACCAATTGGTTGAAATGCAAGATAGAAGTTACAATTTTGAGTGAATTAAATGACTAAGTGCCATCATACAGTATCTCTAGTAGATAATATGCATTGATTTAGATCTTTTAAATGCACTTTTTGTTGACTTAGATGATTTCTTGGATTTCCAACTTTTTTTAATCTAATCTACTAACACCAACATTCAAGAAACATGTGCGTCTTATATGCTTCATGAGGTACAAGCTTCTTTGCCTTTAGAAAGATAAATAAATAAGAGTTTGTGTTCATGATTTAAGGACTCCAACAATCATAAAGCCAATTTGTGCCTATGTATTTAACAAATATAAAAGTATTACAAGATGCTTCCTCATGATGTGAAGACAAAGGATGCCAAGAATCGGGCCAAATAAAATCTTTGATGTTGTTATTTCAACTACATTCTCCATAGTTTTGTCAACTTTATGGATATGCTTTACAACTATGTTATAAAAATGTTATTGATTGAAATAACCAATTAGGTGATAAGCACTAATCAATAACAATTTTTAAGTGACCATGCCTCCAGGAAATATTTTGGCTTCCAAATATTAGTAAATCTGTTGACATGACATTGTTTTGTGGATCTATAATAAGGGAAACTTCATGTTCTACGATCATGATAAATGAGCCTATTAAAGATGAAACTTAAAATTTCCATCTATTGAGCTAGTTTGCTATTATGGGGCTATCTTGACTCACAATCTACTTATATTCCTAATAAAAGTATCCTCTTTAGACATGCTCTATAGAAATATATATGCATATGCAATTCATGGAGCATTGACACATTTCCAAAAATCATTGAAACCTATGATTGATTGGTGCTATAAAAAAGATATGAGCACAATGAAACTTGATGCCAATCCAAATTAGCTATATTCCTTTCCAAATTTTGGAAGCCAACAAGGCTTCACATAATGTCACTTTCATTCTCCCTATGTCCATTATAGTGAAAAATGGTCCCATCAGGAGCTTGTACCAACATGGAAGAAGTGTATCAAAATCACTCAAAAATTTCACAAGCAAGCTCGATACCTTTCATATCCTCTCTCTCTCTCTCTCTCTCTCTCTCTCTCTCTCTCTCTCTCTCTCTCTCTCTCTCTCTCTCTCTCTCTCTCTCTCTCTCTCTCTCTCTCTCTCTCTCTCTCTCTCTCTCTCTCTCTCTCTCTCTCTCTCTCTCTCTCTCTCTCTCTCTCTCTATATATATATATATATATATATATATATATATATATATATCCAATGGTCATTCTCCAGCCTTCGATATCAAATCTATACTATAACACTTCTAGTGTAAGTTTTATAAAAAAAAACTAGTATATTTAATTGTACATTACTTGGCCTTCATCAACTAGGTAAGCAAAACTTCGGGTCGAACTATTATATGCTCAACATTTGTTACATACAAAATAGTATTATGTTTGTTCCGAATTAATAAATTCATTATATTAGAGAGACAGAAGGAGCTAGACATAGCCTTTTTTGTGCCTCTAGTGAGTTAGTATATTCTCCAAAGAGAGATGACCATAATAGGAATGAGATCTCCAAACTTATAACATTACAAATAGTGTTAAAAATACACATTTGAGGATCTTGCAATGATCCACCACGACCTACATCCATGTGAGATTTCACATCTATCAAAGATGGATGGATCAACTCAGATTTTTATGAGAGGCAAGAGCTCAATCACACACAAAATTATGATCATCCAAAGACAAGCAAGTTTCTTACATCCACATGAAAAAATTAAGTAAAATTCAATATGAGAGACGAAACCAAGCGCCTTACTCTCAGGTAGAGAGAGAAAAATTGCTAGCTCTTGGGTAGAGAGAGAATGCAACAAAGAGTATCTAAATCCAAAAAATGGATTATCTTCCAAAAAAGTTGTATGTACATAGAGAGTTCACTTCCATATAGTAGTACTTAGAATCTGCTTCGAACAGGAACACAGATCATGCTACACAATAACACAGACAGAAAACACTCTCCACAGCAAGCTCACATAGCAACTGTATTTCTCAAAATGAAATTACACTATACATATAGTTGTTCACTCAGGCAACCCATGCATGACCCAGGTTGCCGTTGGCGGGATGCGTGTCCCGTCGACTTGCCTCGTGGTGAGGCCAACTGATCCTTATCGACTGATAGGACCCACAGTATATTAGCACAATGATTCTACTTTAATTCTAGCTCTTCCCTTAAAGTAGAGTCTACTTTTTATACAGTCATATACAACGCTTTAAAGTAAACAAACTTTAAGTACATAAAGCTTTGATCTAAACTTTTCAAACTTTTCTCCAACAAGTGGTTTAGTGAAAATATCAGCTAGTTGTTCTTCCGTACTACAATGAACAACATGAATTTCATGACTCTACAGCCTCTCACATATAAAGTGATACTGAATCTCAATGTGTTTGGTTCTCGCATGGCACACTGGATTCTTTGCTAGCTGAATGCCACTCTGACTGTTGCTATGTAAAGTGGTGGAATTTTTCTGCTTCATGCCAACTTCTTCCAAGATTTGTCTCAACCATATAGCTTCCTATGCTACACTACACATTGCCTTATGGTATGCTTATGTGGTGGATAGAGCAATTGTACTTTGCTTCTTACTAGACTAGGAAAAACAACTGCCACAAAACTGGAATACATACCCTGTGGTGGATCTACAGTCATCATAGTCACCTACCCAATCCGCATCCACACAGCCACACAACTCAGGTAAACCCTCATGCTTCATGTAAATCAAGCCATAATCTGAAGTGCCTTTTACATAATGCAAAATGCGCTTAGCTACCTTCCAATGTGTTTCTGTAGGTTTTGCCATAAACTGACTTACAATACCAACAACATAGCATATATCTGGTCTAGTCATGGTAAGGTAAATCAAGCTCCCTACTAACTGCCTATATAGCGTAGCATCAAATGACTGTGGCTCATCAAGCTTAGAAAGCTTTTTACCTGGTTCAATAGGAGTATTCACTGGTTTGCAATCCTACAACCTAAACCTGTGCAGCAACTCTTTGACATACTTCACCCACCCACTTCGTGTCCTTTTTGCCACACCTCTACTTCAAAGCAATAATGCATCAGGCTGAGATCTGTCATCTCAAATTGTTCTATGAGGTCTTTCTTGATCATATCTATCATTTCTTGATTATTTCCCATAATAATCAAGTCATCAACATAAAGAACAATCAAAGCAACCATACCATCAAAGCATAAGACATACAGATTTGAATCGTGTTCTCACCATCCCCTTTGAATGAAAGTAGGCATCAATCCTGCTATACCACGCACGTGGTGTTTGTTTAAGAGCATAAAGCACTTTCTTCAAGCGACATACTTTATTCTCCTATCCTTTCACTACAAAGCCTTCAGGTTGATCCATGAACATCTCTTCTTCTTACACACCATTTAGAAAAGTAGATTTCACATCCATCTGATGCAAAGGCCAGCCAAAATGTGAAGCTAAAGCAACAAGTCACACGTAGAGTATTCCACTTACATACCGGTTCAAAGGTCTCCTCATAGTCTATCCCTTTACTTTGTGCATACCCTTTGATCACCAATCTTGCCTTGTGCTTTGCTATACTTCCATCTGCATGGTACTTAGTCATGTATACCCATTTGCAACCAATGGTTTTCTTGCCAACTGGTGGTTCTACTAAGTCCCATGTGCTATGCTTAGCAATTGACTCCATCTCTTCTCCCATGGCCTTGACCCGAATGTCATCATCCTTCGCTTCACCATAAGTCGAAGGTTCTTTGCTTTGAATAATACTAGACAAGAGAGCATAATTTTTTTCATACCTTTCAAGTTGTGTCTTATCTCTTGTTGATCTTCGTAGCTCTCCCTGGCTAGATGATCCTGGAAAGTCATCCATGTCGCGGCTCTCCAACAATCTCTCGAACCACTTAGGGAGCTTCCTTTCGGGTGATTGGCTTCCTGGTGAAAATGTATCCCACGGTACATCCTTCTCCTTGCGTTTGTCACCTGCAACTTCATCCTTCTTACACCAAAAGTTTTGTCTCTACCTCTCCAACCTGTCTCTTGAGGTTGAGTAGTAGTATCTTGAGATGTATCCTCATATTCATCACTTGGAAGGTCAATGAATGGATTATCATCAAGAGGTATCCTCACTATACCATCTTTCCCACTAGATGTGTCTATCTTCTCAGCATCCTCGTCTTCATACATCTTGGATTCATCAAAGATAACATCACGGCTTACATGGATTTTGTTTTCCACAAGATCAAAACTTCTATAGCCCTTCACACGATCATCATATCCTAGGAATATACACTTGATAGCTTTCACATAAAGTTTACGTATCTCTTCTTTAGGAATGTGTACAAAGGCCTTACATCCAAAGATTCGCAAGTGGTTCATCTTTGGCTTCTTCTTCGTGAATGCCTCCTCAGGTGTTGTCTTTGGTATGGCAATGGTAGGACTTCTATTTTAAAGATAGATTGTCGTACTGCTGCATGCTTCTGAACAAAAATCTTTTGGTAGTTTCATCTCAGCTAGCATAGATATGGCACTTTCCACAATCATACGATTCTTGCGCTCAGCTACACCATTGAGAGCAGGAGTATGAGATTGCATAAATTGTCTTTTGATCCCACATTGATCACAAAGATCATTGAAGTCATTAGGCTTGTACTCACCTCCACTATCTGATCTTAGGACTTTGATCTTCCTACCTGTCTGATTTTCGACCAATGCTTTGAAGCTCTCAAAATTGTCAAATGCATCCGATTTTTCTTCAAGAAGTAGATCCACATCTTACGTGACATATCATCAATAAAGGTCATGAAATAGAAGGCTTTACCTAAGGACATAGTCCTCATAGGCCCGCATAAATCTGTGTGAATCAAATCCAAGATGTTCTTTGCCCTTGAAATACCACCTTTATTGAACTTCTCTCGATGCTGCTTCCCATATACACATGATTCGCACATCGATTTCAAGTGGTCTTCTATGGTAGGCAATCCTATTACCATCTCCAATCTTCTTATCAAACTGAGGCTCCCTAAGTTCAAGTGACCAAGCCTCTTCTGCCACAACTCAGTTTATGATGGAATGGACGAGACAAGTCCATGTTGCAGCATTCAACCTATACAATTTAGTATTGGGCTCCCTTACTCCATTCGCAATAACTTTGAACTTTTGGTTCACATCCTTCACAAAGCAATCATTAGGGCCCTTTTTGGACTCAGAAAGGGCCTCTTCCTTGCCTAAACATGTTTGCTAATTAGGATTAATTAACTCATTAACTATCCTATGTGGCAGTTCACCCTGGGTTTATGATGGGCTAACTCACATTTCAATAGGCTCTACTTGAACCTAGTGTAATATAGCAAAGACAACAGATTTTAATGTAGCCTAAAATTTCAAATCCAATATGAAGGCTTCATTTTTCAAGGCCTTCAAACACCGGCTTTTTTTTACTCAGAATGAGAAAAAGGGGGCCCAATAACCCTTTGGGCCCCCATTTTGAAAACCAAATTCAAAAAAAAAATTGAGGGAGGAAGGATGGAGTACAACCCCCCCCCCCCCCCCCCCCTTGTCCTTTTTTTCCTCCTCGTGACGTGAACTGCCCCTCTCCCACACTCCGGACCGCTAGGTCTGTTGGACGCCCAGATCCCAGGTGCGCATAGGTATTCCCCCCCTCCGTCGGGCCAACCGCCTTCCATACTGTCCCGGGGTAGGGGGGTTTAGGTGGCAGATCATGCTCATAGCGCGCCTACCCTGGCCAGTGTCAAAACGTGAAAGGAGTTCCACGTTTTGACGCTGGCCAGGGTAGGCGCGCTATGAGCGCAATCTGCCACCTAAACCTCCCTCCCCTGGGATAGTACGGAAGGCGGGTGGCCCAAGGGAGGGGGGCTTACCTGTGTGCACCCGGGCTCTGGGCATCCAACGAACCCAGCGGTCCGGAGTGTGGGAGGGGGGGGCGTTTCACGCCCAGCACGTAGCGAGGGGGGGGCAGGGTACAAGCATGAAAAGGACCAAGGGGGGGAGGGGGGTTGATCCCCCCTCCCTCAATTTTTTTTTCGAATTTGGTTTTCAAAATGGGGGCCCAAAGGGTTATTGGGCCCTCTATTTTTTCATTCTGAGTTAAAAAAAAACTGGTGTTTGAAGGCTTTGAAAAATGAAGCTATATTTTCATTTAAAATTCAAATTTGAGACCTGTCATATCATCATTATTAGGGGTTGAGGAAGTAGAGTTAGAGGAGGGTTAGAAGGTGGGTTAGAATTTGAAGATCTAATTTACACCATTGGATATGCCATGTCATATGGACCATTCCATCTCAGTTGTCACTCCTTTATTAGTACACATGTCATCATTAACACTAATTATAATTAGTGAAGAGGCTCTTTTTGAGTCCAAAAAGGGCCCTAATGCACCATGGGCAAATTCTACTTTTAACTTTTGATTAGTAATGACTCCAACTGAAAGTAGATTTTTCTTCAAACCTGGTATGTAAAGTATCTCCTTCATCATGCTGCTATTGCCATCAGGTAGTTGGATTGAAACAATGCCTATCCCCTTGACCTTGCACACAGCACCATTTGCTTGTGAAACGAACATTCCATTATCCAGCACTTTCAAGCTACTGAACCAATTCTTGTTACCTGTCATGTGTCTTGTGGCTCCCGAGTCAATATACCATATCATCTTGATGATGACAATGCAGATATGAAGATGCTAAAGTCTTCAATCTCACCCTCATCGACAAGCTGGTTACTTGCTTGCTTTGGTTTCCCCTTGTCTTGTTCCGCCAGGAATTTGTGACATTCACTCTTCCAATGGCCCTTTTTATCACAATGAAAGCACTTGTCTTTTTTCTTGGTCTTACTGGAAGATCCCTCATTCTCCTGAGTCTTGGAAAATTGTTGTTTAGACTTCTTCTTGCCCTTGTCCTTGCCTTGTTTTTGGCATGTCGCAAGTGCCTGATCGTCAGTATTTTGACGTTTTGCTTTCACCATTTCTCGTCGTTGCTCTTCCTGCATCAAGATTCCTATGAGCTTGTCAAAGGTTGGAAAACTTTCTCTTGATGCTATTCTGCTCACAAACATCTGGTAGAGTTTTGCAATGCCATACAATGCATTGTATACCAGCTCCA
Organism: Diphasiastrum complanatum; assembly: GCA_029204225.1. Taxonomy (NCBI): domain Eukaryota; kingdom Viridiplantae; phylum Streptophyta; class Lycopodiopsida; order Lycopodiales; family Lycopodiaceae; genus Diphasiastrum; species Diphasiastrum complanatum. The sequence goes on from CM055097.1 coordinate 52,178,107, forward strand.
CATCACGTATGTGCTCACCAATAGAATGCAGTTCATCCCTCATTGTCTTTATTCTGGTCATATAAGTCTGAATGTGCTCTCCTTGCTCCATGCGGGTACTATTCAATTTTGTCTTCAGAAACATGATTCTAGACGGATTTGATGTCTCAAACTGCCCCTTTAGCACATCCCATGTCTGTCTGGGTGTAACAGCATCACAAATGTGGGTAATGATGTGATCCTTCACTGACAAGTTAATGAAGGTCAAAGCTTTCCTCATCTTTTTGTCGAACACTTTGATATCCACTACATTTGGCGGCCTTCTCTCATCACCTGCGACGAATTCCCACACGTCTTTCTCCATCAGTATGTTTTTCATTTTGAATTTCCACACTGCATATTTGGAAATCCCGTCCAATTTGCTACTTTTACTCAAAATTGACTCTCCCATATTTGTCATCGCAAAACTACCTAAAAATTCTATCGTAGGCTAAAAGCAGTATGCCGAGGCCAATTGTGATGTCAGAAGTTGAAAATAATGACTTGCACTTCTTCCCTTACTCGCCGCTTTTCCACCATATTGAAAGCCAAATCGGCGTCACCTTCTGAAATGCACTCAATCGTCAACTCCCAACTACATGCCCAATGGAATGGTGAAATCACTTTTGTCACACTCAAAACACTTTCTCCGCTACAATCACTCTGTTTTGTTGTATCGTACTTGCAGGTACAGTTCGGGTGCCCTTCGTTTGGAGGTTATAGCCTTTTGTTTGGGTCAAAGGGGACAAAGGACCCAAAAATAGGGATTTTTCTCATTTTTGAACTGTTTCTTCAGAATGAAGAAACTTCACCTGTCATGAACTTGGGACCCAACTCAACTTTCAATGTGAAAATTTTTATTGAAGTTGAATGGCTATATTAATTTCAAATCCTCTTAGCCTTCTTCAACGACCCTTCAGACTTCATCTAATGGTCGATTTTGATCCAACTATGGGTATTCATCCTGAGTAGCGTGATCTTGACCATCGATCCTGATAATTTCTTATCCAATGGTCTCGATTTGATCCTGATAATTCTTTATCCAACGGTCTCGATTTGATTGCTCTTGTTCTATATAATCCATGTTTAATCTGTTACAATTCGACCTTGTGCTCGCTCTAGTTACTTTGACAAAATTTAAAAATTTTCCAAGTCTGACAGTATGGTTAAACTAGTTATTGCTAGAGGTGATTGACTGGTACGAAGGCGACGAGTGATTATGATGCTTGATGTTGACAAAGATTCCAGTGTCACCTTTGAAGATTCTCCTGCTAATCACTTAAAAAATATTGAGGAGATTTCTTCTAGAGAACCAGAATCGGTTGATATCCCATTGGAGTCTATCAAAGCATCATTTGGAGAATATAGAAAATTATGAAAATTGCATTAAGAATCTACACAAGTCTTTGGGTTTATAGTTTAATCATGATGCTGCACCACTGGGTATCTTTGATTAATGACTTTGTGTACAAAAATATATAAAAGAGAATTCGTTATTGCTGCATCTCTTAATTTTGCTTTTATTGTAATGTTCATCTTTTATGGCCATGCATAAAATGCTATTGCCATTACAATATCACGATAACAAGTTTCATAATATAGAGGTTGAGCTATCAAGTACAAATGTAGAACAACTGATCGGAAAGATCTCGATTCTACTAACAAAGTGCGTAGTTTACTTGACAAAGGATGAGAAAGAAACGAACGCGAACTTGAAACATTTTTATTTGTGATCAACCTCAAAGGATTCATGAAATTTGTCTTGTAGTCAACTCGAAAGATTCGCAAAACAGTTTCTTATAGAAGCTCGTGGTTTTCCTTGTTGAAGCCCAAAATATTCGTGTACATAATCTTGTCGCAATATATTCTGTTTCTCTTTCAAACCTCAGATGTCGCGAAATTGTCACAAACAATTCGCGAAATCTTCTGGATTTCTTCTTCAAGCTCACTACAATGTAAGTTTCAGCTTCTGTAGATGTGTCTTTATATCAATATATACACATAAATTATCAAATAAAAATTTCAAGAAAAGTTCTTAGGAAGGCAGCAAAAATTAACATCATAATTCGCTCAAAAGTCGCTGGTGGGTTACAAAGACCAAAAGGCATTTTGTTGTAGGCATAAGTGCCCCAATCTGTAGTGAATGTAGTCTTTGAACGATCCTCCTTTCTCACTCCAACCTGATTATAACCAGAGAAACTGTCACAGAAACTGTAATGCTCTTGACCAACAACCTAAAATTTTTTACCACAAAGTCTTAGCCATGTGCTTGTTGCAAATTGGAGTGATTTCATCAGTAAAGGAGTCTTTTGAAACGAGAAAACTTCAAAACCCAACTATGACTTTGGGTAAATAGAGCCTCACCAGTCTTTAAAGCAACCAGTCCATACACGGGTCTGTCTATTGTCATCTATTGAGCAGACTTTGAAATCTTTAAAAAATGTCCACCTGCTGTCTCCACATAGTCTTGTCTATTCAGTTGTGTGCAATTTGGTTGTGTGTACCATTTTCCCCAAATTGGATTTATACGGGGTGGTGCTGGACCCTTATTTTTGACTCCATGCCCAATGGAGCTTGAGCTGTAATTGTGTTATAGACCGACTTCCATTAGAATTCCCTTCAATTGTTAGCCTATTTGGGGGTCGTTTTATAATCTTTCAATGGTGCGTCTGCCGGGAGGAGCATGAGCTCCTTTCGAACGGTTTTGTTAAATTGACCATTAACTTGCATAGCCAAAAGCTCGTTTGATCCAAATTGTCTCTGAAGGTTTGAATGCCTCATGGCAATCAGAGCCTCTTTTGTATTAATTTTATGAGTGATTCTCGAGGTCTTTTTGGATAAGGCTTGAGCACCAAAAATTGTGAGGTTTGTTTGGAGTAGTGGTTTGTGCAAGTAGGGTCAGTGGGCGTTGTACTGAGAGAACTAGACCAATACTGCATGTGTTAGAGGTTCCTTTAAAAAAAAATTGATTGATTGAAAAAATATAATCATGATTCCCACGCACCTAGTGCGACGAGAATTTTTATTCTATGATGAGAATGATTCTCAAGCCATAGAAAATTTGTGTAGAAATTTATTTCTTGTAGAATCACCCATAGGTGAAATTTCCAATGACTGTATGAAACTCAATGATTCAATTGATGAATTAGAGTTATTAGTAGAATCCACAAAATATCTACTATTTCTTCATGAAGAAGAATGGGATTTAGTGGTACGCGACTTTCTTGAAAATTTGAGTGAAGAATCTTTTGAAATATCACCCTTTCACACCAATCCTAAAACAGATGATTTAAATCAATGTGATCCGATTTGTGTAGAGCACGGGGGAGACTTCACTTATTAAGTTAAAGAGAATGCAACATTACAAATCAATTATTTTGTTACTATTAGCCATAGTCCAATTGTGATTCAAAACCCAATTCTTGAAGTTGATAAAATCCTAGCAAGATTTGGTATGGTATCAAATGGTAATCAGGAACGATCCATTACCAAGCTGGCTGAAAATGCTTGTGCTTCCCTTTCTTGGAGGATCTTTGTCGTGACTGGGGTGAGTCTCTTTGGATTGCCCATCTGCCTTCTTAGCCATGTCTTTTTTGTCTTTGGTTTCATGACCTTGTCTATCAATTTGCCTTTTTGTTGCTGGCAATGTGGCTGCTCCAATGGATGCCTGCAACTCCACTCTCTCCCCCCCCCCCCCCCCCCCCCCTAAAAAAAAATGTTGTTACTGGCAACCTGCATGCTCAAGGTCAGATTGTCGTTTGGAAAACGTAGTTGAACACATTAAACATGCAACTAGACCAAAGATTGAACAAATTTTAACTAAATATGTCTTGATCTTGCTGTAGTTGACTCAAAGATGAATATGACAGTGAGATGCATGAATCAACTCTAAATGACAAGGATTTTAGAATTTTCTCAAAAATCCTAAACTTTGTACAAGGTTATCTGAAGATGCATAGATGAATGAAAATGCATTTTTGAGATAGGCTACAAGACTTCTTTGGTTCAGTGACTATCCTTGATAAAAGCAAATCTAAAAAAACCAAATGCAATTAGAAAAAGACTATCAAATCAAAAAATGAAAAAAAAGATAAACAAGGAAGATACCAATTTTACAAAGAGTGGAAATTGTAGAACACTTGTCAAACAAAAAGTCATTCATCAACATTGACACGTCACCTAGATAGTTGCAATTTTCATTGGGAGTTAGAGTAAAAGCTATGGCATGTCCTTGTCAAAAACAAGGCGGGAGTGGTAACACTAATTCTACCATCAATAATAGCAGATGTTGTAAAATATAGCTTGAAATGCATGGAAGGAGAAGATACTATTTTCGTAGTACTTCTTTGTTGAGAAGATTCATTAAAATGAATTTCTATATAGATTTTCTATTCCCATAGTTGGTGAGTATATCCATTGTAAGGCCTTGGGAGTCATCTCAGACATATTGATTTGAGGTTGCAGAAAGTTTGAAGAAAATTCCAATTCCCTAGGGAGGTTGCCCTTGGTTGGAAACTTTAGCAGATAACGGAAAATTGGTGTTCTTCTTCCTTCTACAATAGCTCAATTCATGTCTTGTAAGAACGTGTCTGTTCCATGAGTGATCTGGGTAATCACGAGGTTATGCAGAAGTTTGTAAAAAACTTCTCGATTGAGCAACATGTGTAGTTGTTGAGTGCTATGGTGCTCGTGGTGTGTTGTCGTTGGGATCCTATTCAGATTTGTACCCTTGTTGAATTGCATAGTCATCTTGTGTGGCTAGTGGTTCTGGATTTTTAGGTGGGTGGTTGTTCCTCATATCCTTGGATGGCATGTGCTTGGATATGCTGATATGAAGGGCAAGCACCAACAGGATGAGTAGCCCGACAGTGTGGCACCAGATGAGTTTTTTTGTCTATTAGGTACCTGGGCGGTGTGTGGTTGACGAGGCATATTGCGTTGGATAGACTTCATGGTATTTTGAAACTCATTGGTGAGTTTTTCCATTTGCAGGTGATGTTGCTGATTAAGCAACTCTAGCTATGATTTCCAAAGCTGATCTTGATTATCCTCGATCTACTTTGACTCATGGACAACAGTATGGGATGCTTGCCATTCCCTGGATTCATCAACATTTGATCCCTTGTCCTTTTCCTTGATGGCATTAGACATAGCTAACTTGAGACTCGTATATTCGTCACTGGATTTAAACTCGTGTCTGATCGATCATGGAAGTCCGACTAAAAACCATATGATGAGCATCTGTTTGGTGGGCTGTTCTTGTACTTGACTTTGAGGCGTTTGAATCGCTCGATATAGTCTTGTACACGTTCATCTTTTGTCATCTTGATGTTACTTAATTTGACAAAAGGACGCTCTATCAAACGAAAGGACTGGAAACGCTTGATAAAGGACTCTTTCAATGCAGACCAATCAGTCTTATCATCATGATCGAGGTTAACAAACTAGTCACGTGCTTTAGTAATCATGGTCATAAAAAACAGTTGGACCATAGTGTCGGGAGATGTTTCACCATAAATGTTGCATGCATTCTCAAAGATTTGCAAGAATCTTTGAGGATCCGAACTTGTGTAGATCTGACTTGGGTGTTCTCTTGTTAAGATGAGCTCTGTGACTAGCTCCATTCAGGTGTGTTCTGGCATGTGATGCTTCAACACCATGAACATGGGCTCATGCTCGTGAAGACCCGGTTCTATCAAGTTCTTGTCCTTCGAATGGGTTTGTGGATGGCTTGTGTATTTGGGACCGCATTCGGTAGTACCTATGACGTCTGATTTGTTCAGCTGTAGGGGACTTTATTTCGTATGGATAATCTTTTGGGATTTCAGGATCAGTATGTTAGGCCATTGTGTAAGATCTTGTTTTTTGGTGTGTTTTTTTTTGTTTGTTTTTTGTATGGGGTCAAAAATTGGCCTGAATCGGAAAAAAAAAAAAAAAAAAGGATGACTCAAAAATAAAGTATCGAAAAAATAGAAGACTCAAAAATAAATGACTCGAAAAATAGAGACTCGAAAAAACAAAGTATCGAAAAAATAGATGTATCGAAAATGTGAGGGGTCGAAAAAATGATTTGAGAAAATTATGACTCGAAAGAAAATGTCTCGAAAATTTGTGCTGGTGACTCAAATAAGTGTATCAAAAATTTTTGTTGGTGACTCGAAAAAAGTGTATCAAAAATTTTTGTTGGTGACTTGGAAAAAGTGTATCAAAAAATTTTGTTGGTGACTCAAAAAAACTGTATCAAAAAATTATGTTGGTGACTCAAAAAAAGTGTATAAAAAATTTGTGTTGGTGACTCGAAAAAACTGTATCGAAAATTTGTGTTGGTGACTCGAAAAAAGTGTATCAAAAAATTATGTTGGTGACTCGCAAAAACTGGTATAAAAAAATGAATTTATCGAAAATGGTGGCTCGAAATTATTTTGGTGACTCGAAAAAAATGTATAAAAAATTACGACTCGAAAAATAGGGCTCGAAATAAATATGAGAAGTATTGAAAGTTTTAAAAAAGGCTCAAAAAATTAAGTCGGTGTGGTTGAGACCCAGTCGAGATTTTGAAGTGGAGGACCGGGTCAAAATTTGATGAAGCTTCAACTCGGTCGAGATTTGAAGCTTAGACCTGGTTGAGATTTGATGGAGGGTCAAATTGAAAAATTTGAATGGAGGGTCGGATCTGAAAATTTGAATGGAGGGCCAAATATGATTTTTTTTTTAGATTTTTTTTTTAGTATCAGTGGATAAGCAAGGTGTTGGTTCGGTTGGAAGTCGGCTTGGTCGAAAAGTCGTTAGGACTAGGTACGATCAAAATGTCATTATGTTGGCTTGGTCAAAATGGCGTTAGCTGGGTTTGGTCGAAGTTAGTTCTGGATGTCTCAATCGAAGTTAGTTCGTTAGTGCTCGGTCGAAGTTAGTTTGTGAGAGCTCGGTTGAAGTGAGTTCTGGATCGCTCGATCAAAGTTTTTTTTGAAGAGGCTTGGTCGAAGTTACGTTAGGTGGGCTCGGGTGAATGTCGTTAGGTGGGTTTGGTCGAGATTGTGGAAGGAGGTGTTCTACGAAGTGGGAGAGACTTCGGTGAGGTGTGTGGAGGGACTCCAAATTTTGGTTTTTGTTTTTGTAGGGCCTCTTTTCCCAAGAGAGGTAAAAGGGGGATGGTAAGGTTTTTGTGTACCCTTGGTGAAAAGAGGTTTTTGTAGGCGGCAGCCTTTTGCATGTATGGATTAGGGTTTCGAAATTGCTAGCTTTGTCAGGGAGGGTCTGGAGTTCTGTTAGAGAGCAGAAGGCCGTGGGATGGCTCTCGAATGAGAATGAACAGGGAGGCTGGCGGTCGAGACAAGATAGTGTGTGTGGAGGGTCTCAGTCAGGTGGAGGCAGCAGGGATATGGTTTTGAGATCGTTTGCTGATTGTGGTGTGGTTTGTGCAGGATCTAGAGGCTGTTTGCAAGTGGGTGAGGTTGTGTGTAGGTGTGGAGATGTCGTTAAAAAGAATTATGAATGGAATATATTGGTGGCCAACAATGTATCGAGATTTTTATAATGAAGTGTGACCCATGTCAACTTCTAGCAATTGGCCTTTAATATCAATTTGTTATTAGCGCCCTTTAATAAATGGGGGATTGATTTTGTGGGACCTATCAAACCAGCCACAAGGCATAAAAAAAATCGATATATATTGGTAGCCACGGACTATTGTACAAAAATGGTCGAGGCTGAAGCAATGAAAAGAAACGATGCAAAAATTGTGATGGTGACATCTAGTGGAGAGCATAATTCCACTTGGAAATGCCACTAGGATGCCACCTAAGGAGCTCTCTTGTTTATTTAAGAGACTCCCCCTTTGTAGAAGGAGGCTTTTGTAAATGTATCAATGTTGTAAAGCTATCTTCATAAGCTTTACTTCCGGCGCCAACATTGTCTCCGGCGCCAGCAGCGCCCCTGCTGCTCCCGGCGCCACTGTGACCAGAATCCAGCCGGCGCCAAGTTTCTATGGTTGAAAATCTTTGATCGGTTCTAGCGAAGTCCAGAGAGCTCAGATCGATGTGCAATCACCTCACACGATCTAGGCATGATTAAAGGAAGCCTTGGGATCAATAAAATCTAGAGAGAGAAAATGACTTTCTAGAAAGAGAAAATCCTAGAGAGAGAAAAACGTGCTTTACTAGCCTGGGTAGAGTGCTTGGTATGAGGGGGGGTTGCCAAATCCCACCAATACTATAGGGGAGTGCGGGTTGCGACTCAGGACGAGCTCCAACCAAGTCTCAGCCTCCCTTGCTGGAATGTTGTCATGGCTCTCGACTTGGCATGCTAGCGCCCGGAGACTAGGGTCGGTCACACACTTGAAATGTAACCTTCTCAGATTTATCAATAAAGTGGGATTTCTCTCAAATTGACTCTGATTACCTTCTGGGTTTCAGTGTTCGGTAAAAGCGCCAGTTGTAAGGCTGCTTCAAAATTTTTAAGTTGGCACATAGTTGAGGGTCGTATCCCGGGACGCCAGCGGTATGCCGTCGGGACCATTTGGCCCGTGGCGCCAGTGGTATGCTGTCGGGACCATTTGGTCCAGAAAACTGGTTGTCTCCATATTTGTCGCGGCTTGTGGTTCTGAGTGTTCCTTGCATGAATGCAAATGGGTTTAGCTCTTGGGGAACGGGCTCTAACCTGTCGACTGAGTTGGATGGCTTGCTTGGGTGGAAGTTACCTATTTATGGCTGTCCAGTCTGGCGTGGCGCTAGGTTGGCTTCCAGCGCTCATGATGAAGCTTTCAGTTGGTTAAGTCTGATGTAAGTCAGAGCGCTTGCTTGGAATGGATGTTACTCGTTTGTAAAGAAGCTTCGAGTTGGTTAAGTTTGATGTATGTTAGGCGGCTTGCTTGGAGGGAAGTCACCCACATCGGGACCCCTGATCTGGCATGGCGTCAGGTTGGATCTCAATGTTGGTTTTTGGAACTTCAAGTTGGTTAAGTCTGATCGTTGTTGGCGAGTTGGCTGCTTGTATGTCAAGTGGGTTTGAATGGCAAGAGTTGAAGGCTGGGAAGCTAAGTCGTGGTTCCCGGCTCCCTTTGGGATGCCTATGCTATATGTGGTATCAATGCCGACTGGCCGGTCAGCTATGCGGATCTCACGGAAATGGCCACAGTTTGGGGTTCATCAAGACAACTGTTGTGCAAGGTGCTACCCACAGTGTAAGCACAGGTGCGTCCAGGGTCGGGGTGGTCGGCAGAACGGGGGACTTGATGAGTCAAGGTGTTGCCCGTGAGGTGTAAGCACGGTCAGTTCTCGCGGTTCGGGCCTAGATCTGCACGTAGGACAGATGAGGTAGTGTGCTGCCATTAGGTTGGTGTAAGCACGGTCTGTGCCTTGTGGAGTGCGGGGCGACATATTCGAACTGTATGGGTTAACCATTGATACAGAGATGCTGCTCGAATTCAGGTGTAAAGCACGGGTGGTTAGTTGCTGGTGCGAGATAACTGCCGATCGTTTAGTTATAAGGGCTATCGACCAAAAAGTGGTGGGGCGTGACTGAGGCAATGTGCTTCTTAATGGTGAAAGCACAGATAGTTGGAGGGGTGTCCTATGTGGGCTGATTCTATGATCGATTTGTATGGGTGCGGCCAGGCAAAGGTCCGTTGGCAGGACTATCTCAAAGAGGGACCTTGTCTTTGTTACTTGTTAGTAAACCTGCCTGAGTGTCTTACTTGTATGTATTCGTGGTGAGTCTTAGTACTCGTGCTTTGCCTGGTTTGCATGATTGCTTGTGATACAAGGAGCTGATGGCTCGAGAAGGAACTTTTCTTTTGAAGGCTGATACCATCAAACAAAGAGGACTACAGACTGTGAGGCGGATTTGCAGTTCAAGTACTCGCACGTGAACGACAACGAAACAACTCAATGTTTGCAAAGGATGGATGGCTAGCCTGTTTCTTGGGTTAATTTCATTTGCGACAACGCCCACCAAGACGCAAGTAGGAAGTCAAAAGTTGAAAAGGGCAATTTCAGGTGAGATCTTCTTTGGAGCAGTTGGTCTTCATTTTGGGATGGCCACCTTCGGAACTGAAACTCACTGAGCATGGGTGATATCCAGTATCAGTTGGGTTTTTCCTCAAAGGGGAAAGACTAGGATCCTCTTCAGAGATTGACAACAAATTGGATCGAGCCATAATCCTAGCAGATGGGAAGCAAAGTGTTGGAAAGGCTTTTTGTCTGAAGAACTCTACTCTAAGTCCGATCAGGTGATTTTATAAGTGGAAGGGAACTATCACACACACCTCTCTCTTGGGGCAAATTTTGAATGAAAGTTGATCAAAACGAGGGCAAATTCAAGGTGGATAGGCTTTCTCTGGACCAGCAATGATGAGGAAACATATGAGTATGCTGGCTTGTGTTACGTGTAAGGCAGCTGATCAATGAAGGAACTGTGAAAGTTGAGTCTTGCATGAGAGACTTGATATTTCGAACGGATGCTAAGGGACAGTTCGCATTGAGATTGGACTAGTGCAAACTCTGGGTGCATGTGTCTGATTCAAAGAGAGCTACTTGAAGCCAAGCTCAATGTACACTTCTTGTTTTGACTGTGAGGCAACTGACCAGTGATGGAATTGTGAAAGTCAAGTTTTGCACGACAGACATGGACATTTGGGCTGATTCAAAGAGCTACTTCAAGCAAAGTGAGAGGTGCATTGCGGAGTACTCAATCTTTGCCTATCTTAAAGAGCCAAGATGGAAAAGTATCAAGATCAGGCTGAGAGAAATCAAGGTGCAGAAGCAACAAGGCACGGAGTGGACCATAAAGTGGGCAATCAAAAGATAAATCCTTTGGCTCAGGGATTGTTGATACCTGTGCGGAACTGATCAAATCTGGAGTTCAGGGAGCTCAACACAAAGTGCATCAAGGACAAATCAGGAGCTCAAAGGAGTTCCAAAGTCGAAAGTCAGAAGCGACAGGGGCGAACATTTCAAAGAAAGACCTCTGTCACCAGTTAATAAGGTTCTTGGGTTTTACGAAAGCGATATCAAATCTATGCTTTTCCTAGACAAAGAGATATTTTCAAGTTATGTAATTTTTCAGTACAAAGAACTGAGCCTCCGACGTGTGGTGTGCCAGCTTCAATGTTAATAAAAAGTGGCCAGTAGATTGAGTATTGTGCCAAGTAGCTTGAATGTATAGTTATTTTAATTGGGAGACACCTTTACTTTAATCTGACATCTGATGAGGACATCAGATTTTATAAAGGTGGGGTGGATGTTGTAAAGCTATCTTCATAAGTTTTACTTTCGGCGCCACTGGCGCCAACATTGTCCTCAGCGCCAGCTGTGACCAGAATCCAGCTGGCGCCACTGTTACCAAAATCTCGTCGACGCCAAGTTCCTATGGCTGAAAATCTTTGATCGGTTCTAGCAAAGTCCAGAGAGCTCATATCGATGTGCAATCACCTCACACGATCTAGGCATGATTAAAGGAAGCCTTGGGATCAATAAAATCTAGAGAGAGAAAATGATTTTCTAGAAAGAGAAAATTCTAGAGAGAGAAAAACGTGCTTTACCAGCCTGGGTAGAGTGCTTGGTATGAGGGGGGTGCCAAATCCCACCAATACTATAGGGGAGTGCAGGTTGCGACTCAGGGCGAGCTCCAACCAAGTCTCAGCCTCCCTTGCTGGAATGTTGTCATGGCTCTCGCCTTGGCATGCTAGCGTCCCGGAGACTAGGGTCGGTCACACACTTGAAATGTAACCTTCTCAGATTTATCAATAAAGTGGAATTTTTCTCAAACTGACTCTGATTACCTTCTGGATTTCAATGTTCGGTAAAAGCGCTAGTTGTAAGGCCGCTTCAGAATTTTTAAGTTGGCACATAGCTGAGGGTCGTATTTCGGGACGCCAGCGGTATGCCGTCGGGACCATTCGGTCAGTGGCGCGAGCAGTATGCTGTCGGGACCATTTGGTCTAGGAACTGGTTGTCTCCATATCTGTCGCGGCTTGTGGTTCTGAGTGTTCCTTGCATGAACGTGAATGGGTTCAGCTCTTTGGGATGTCTGTGCTACAATCAACTCCATGCTGAAATGAGAAGATCTTCCATGAGTTTTGATGTATTCTTGAGCTCCTTGATCATTCTTGTTTCTTGAGTGATGCATATTTACGATCTTGCCCTTCCATTCTCTTTGTGTGTGGTTGTGGATTTTTTGTGTTAATATAGGAATCGGCATTCAAGTAAACTAAATAGGCTAGATTTGTTTGCATATCCTTTTACAATCTAGTTCTTGATGTTCTTGGGGTGTCCAAGAATCAAGAAATGAGTGTTTCTTGATTCTTGGACTTCTAAAATGTTGTCTAGTTTAGTTTAATTAGTTTCTTGTTTTATGTTTTGGTGGATTAATGTAGGTTGTAAGCATCCAAGAGATTTGTAGCCAATAACGTGGTATAGATCTTGCAAATTCATTTGCGTTTTGGTTTTTTGATTTTCTTAGAAAATTCAAGAGCCAAGAAGATGGAGCTTCTTGATTCTTGAATGCTTGTAGGAGTTAGTTTTCTTGTTTTTTATAAGGAATGTGGCATGCTAGGCTAGTTTCCTGATCTTGCAATTAGTTTAGTTTCCGTTTTGCAATGGTTTGTTCTAGCATTCTGTTTTTAGAACCACCAGCCATATTTCAAGAAGAGCTATTTTTGGGCATTCATGGTGTGCTTGCATGGTATAATGATTGCAAGTGATTTCAAGAGTTCAAGGGTGTTCGAAATCTGAGTATCCCACTGACAGGTTGAAGTATACTACAACCCTGAGAATCTGTCTGCCTGATCTGGGCATGGTAATAAGCAAGATAGTCATTATGAAAGCTCATAGTCTCTGCTAGCAGGTAGAAGGAATAGAAAACCCATTAACAGTCTGAGAAAAGACCAAGAAGTAAACCACCAACAAATTGTAATAATAACAAGATGCTAGAAAGAAAAAATCAGTAGATAGAGAAAAAATCTGTCAATATCTAGTCTTTTTCCATACATTTTCTAAGTTCCTCATCATTTTCCATCTTGTACAAAATGTCTAAAATCATGGTATAGGGAGCGACTATCTATCTATCTATCTATCTATCTATCTATATATATATATATATATATATATATATATATATATATATATATATATATATATATATATATATATATATATATATATATATATATATATTAGAAGACATTCTTTTCCTCCCTAGTCATTCCCACTGAATATTGCAAGTTTGCAAATATTCAATAATATCTGCATACCATGTATGTTGAGTTGATAACAACATGACTTCCTCATCTGGAAGCGTATCAGAAACTATATCCTTTTGTTCTTTAGTTTCAAGTATTGATAGATAATCTGCATTTAAATGGTATTTTCTAGGTCGAACCTCGACTGTACAATCGAAATCAGATAACAGGAGAATTCATCAAGCTATTCTTGTTGATAGATTAGGCTTATTCGCCAAGTACTTGATAGCATAATAATCGACATAAAAAGTGAATGCATAGCTAATCAAATAATGTCGTTTTGATAGAATAAATCATGCCCAAAGCTTCTCTTTCAATCATTGAATAATTCTTCTCAGAAATATAATTTTGTCTACCTGCATAATAAATTGGGTAATCTCATTTAGCATCATCATTTTGGCTTAATACACTACCAATTGCAAATGATGAAGTGTCCACATATACATGAAATTTTTTATCCCAATTAGGAGGCCTTAAAATCGGAGCTGATTTTAATTCATCTTTCAAAAGCTCAAATGCTCTTTGACAATCTCTCTCCCAATTATAATCCGCATTTTTCTTTAGAGGTTTTATCAAAGGAGATGCCATAATAGCATAATCCTTGATGAATCTTCTGTAGTGTCCCAAGTGATCAAGAAAACCTCTTAACTCTCTCAAGTTTGTAGGTGGTTGCATGGCTTTGATTATTTTGTCTTTGTCTTTGTCTACTTCAATTCCTCTTTCCAATATACGATGACCAAGAAGTATGCCTTCAGACATTTAGCATGTAATGATATCGATGTTTCTTTGCATCTTTGTAAAGTTTGTCTAGGGTTATCTGGATGGTCCTTTGTAGAACTAAAAACATAGAAATCATCTATAAATATTTCAAGGAATTTCCTCAAAAAATCCGGAAATATGAACAAGTTTTGATATATATCCATTTCATATTTCGATAAATGTAAGGATATATTGACTTCTTTTTTCGGACCAATGGAAATCTTGTGAATTTCATCAATATCAATCATTCCCATGGTTGAATTGACTTCAATTTTTTCATAACCCTTGAGTACCATTATGTTCTGGTCCTTCTTTATCAATCTCATAACATTCTAGGTATCGAATATCTATATAGTTAGTAGTGTCGTTGGACCGTTCATTTGATGAAGAAGATTCGCTATCAGAAGTATAACTCAAATCAGATTGAGTTTCTCTCTAATATTTGTCCTTAGACCATTTTATACGATCTCTTGATGAGTTCCTTTAGCTGGAAATCGAATTTTTTTTTTTCCAATATGTGACTACATCAGCATCATATAACCATGGTCTGTCCAACAACATGGGATAAGAAGACACTGATACTGGTTTAACAACCACAACAAAAACATCTCTCTTTCAATCTTAACCTCCACGTTATTCAATAGACCAACTGGTGTTTGCCTTGTCTAATCTGCCAATCTCAGAAACTTGGTTGTAGGAGTTATATGATTAGGCCCAATTCATAAGTTGTTTCCTTAGTAATAATATTTACTCTAGAGCTTGAATCGATAGGTACATTTGAAATAATACATCCTTTTATTTGAGCCTCGATTTTTGGAGCTCCTTTGTCATCTATCTCGACCCTATTCACATGGACAACCGGGAATATCGATTTCCTTCTTCTCTTTTTCACCAACAATTTTTAAGTTGTTTTTGATAAAAGACATTGTCTTCAAGCAGTTTCATGCCAACTTCTTCCAAGATTTGTCTCAACCATATAGCTTCCTATACTGCACTACACATTGCCTTATACTCTGCTTCTGTTGTAGATAAAGCAACTATACTTTGTTTTTTACTAGACCAGGAAACAACTGCCACAAAGCTGGAATACATAGTCACCTCCCCAATCTGCATCCACATAGCCACATAACTCAAGTAAACCCTCATGCTTCCTGTAAACCAAGCCATATTCTGAAGTGCCTTTGACATATCACAAAATGCGTTTGGCTGCCATCCAATGCGTTTCCATAGGTGCTGCCATAAACTGACTTACAATACCAACCGCATAGCATATATCTGGTCTAGTTGTAGTAAGGTAAATCAAGCTCCCTACTAGTTGCCTATATAGCGTAGCATCAAATGGTTGTGACTCATCAAGCTTAGAAATCTTTTTACCTGGTTCAATAGGAGTGTTCACTAGCTTGCAATCCTGCAACCTGAACTTGTGCAGCAACTCTTTGACATACTTCACCTGTGTTAAACCCACTTCATGTCCTTTTTGCCACACCTCCACTCCAAGGGAATAATGCATTAGGCTGAGATCTGTCATCTTGATCATGTCTATCATCTCTTGATTATTTCCCGTGATAATCAAGTCATCAACATAAAGAGCAATCAAAACAACCATACTATCAAAGCATAAGACATAAAGATTTGGATCAGAGTGTGTTCTCACCATCCCGTTAGAACAAAAGCAAGCATCAATCCTGCTATATCACGCATGTGGTGCCTGTTTAAGACCATAAAGCGCTTTCTTAAGAAACATACTTTATTCTCTTGTCCTTTTGCTACAAAGCCTTTAGGTTCATCCATAAACACCTCTTCTTCTAACTCACCATTTAGGAAAGCAGATTTCACATCCACATCTGATGCAAAGGCCAACCAAAATGTGAAGCTAAAGCAACAAGTAGGCGTAGAGTATTCCACTTACATACTGGTGCAAAGGTCTCCTCATAGTCGTTCCCTTTACTTTGTGCATACCCTTTGATCACTAATCTTGCTTTGTGATTTGCTATACTTCCATCTGCATGGTACTTAGTCTTGTATACCCATTTACAACCAATGGATTTCTTGCCAACTGGTGGTTCCACTAAGTCCCATGCATGTGTTATGCTTAGCAATTGACTCCATCTCCTCTCCCATGGCCTTGACTCAAATGTCATCATCCTTCGCTCCAACATAAGTTGAAGGTTCTTTGCTTTAAATAATCCTAGATAAGAGAGCATAATTTGCTTCATACCTTTCAGGTTGTGTCTTCTCTCTTGTTGATCTTCGTAGTTCTCCCTGGCTAGATGATCCTGGAAGTCATCCATGTCACGACTCTCCATCAATCTCTCAAACCACTTACGGGAGCTTCCTGTCAGGTGATCGGCTTCATTGTGAAAATGTATCCCATGGTACATCTTTTTCCTTGTGTTTATTACCTAAACCTTCAATTCTTCTTGTACCAAAATGTCTATCTCTACCTCTCCAACCTGTCTCTTGAGGTTGAGTAGTAGTATCTTGAGGTGTATCCTCGTGTCCATCACTAGGAAAGTCAATAAATGGATCATCATCAGGAGGTATCCTCACTATACCATCTTTCCCACTGGATGTGTCCGTCTTCTCAGCATCCTCGTCTTCATACATCTTAGATTCATCAAAGATGACATCACGGCTGACATGTATTTTGTTTTCCACTGGATCAAAACATCTATAGCCCTTCACATGATCATCATATCCTAGGAATATACACTTGATAACTTTCACATCAAGCTTATGTCTCTCTTCCTCAGGAATGTGTACAAAGGCCTTACATCCAAAAATTCGCAAGTGATTCACCTTTGGCTTCTTCTTTGTGAATGCCTCCTCAGGTGTCATCTTTGGTATGGCAATGATAGGACTTCTATTTTGAAGGTAGACTTCCATACTACATGCTTCTGACCAAAAATCTTTTGGTAATTTCATCTCAGCCAGCATAGATTTGGCACTTTTCACAATCGTACGATTCTTGCACTTAGCTGCAACATTGAATGGAGGAGTATGAGCTTGTGTATATTGTCTTTTGATTCCACATTGATCACAAAGATCATGGAAGTCATTAGACTTATACTCACCTTCACTATCTGATCTTAGGACTTTGATCTTCCTACCTGTTTGATTTTCGACCAATGCTTTGAAGCTCTTGAAAGTGTCAAACGCATCTGATTTCTTCTTGAAGAAGTAAATCCATGTCTTACGTGACATATCATCAATGAAGGCCATGAAATAGAAGGCTTTACCTAAGGACTTAGTCCTCATAGGCCCGCATAGATCTATGTGGATAAAATCTAGGATGTTCTTTGCCCTTGCAACACCACCTTTATTGAACTTCTCTCGATGTTGCTTCCCATACACACATGATTTGCACTTCAAGTGGTCTTCTATCGTAGGCAATCCTCTCACCATTTCCAATTTCCTCATCAAACTGAGGCTTTCTAAGTTCAAATGACCAAGCCTTTTATGCCACAGTTTAGTTTGCAATGGAATGGATGAGATAAGCCCATGTTGCCCCTTGATTGTAGCATTCAGCCTATACAATTTAGTGTTGGGCTCTCTTATACCATCCGCAATGACTTTGAACTTTTGGTTCACATCCTTCACAAAGCAATGATCATGGGCAAATTCTACTTTCAACTTTTGATCAATAATGACACCAACAGAAAGTAGATTCTTCTTCAAATGTGGTACATAAAATACTTCCCTGATTGTCCTGCCTTTGCCATCAAGTAGTTGGATGAAAACTGTGCCTATCCCCTTGATCTTGCACACATCTCCATTTGCTTGTGAAACAGATGTTCCATTATCCAACACTTTCAAGCTACTGAACCAATCCTTGTTACTTGTCATATGTCTTGTGGCTCCCGAGTCAATGTACCACACTTGATCATCTTGATTAGATGACAATGCTGATATCAAGATGCTAGAGTCTTCAATCTCACCTTCGTCAACAAGGTTACCTGCTTGCTTTGGTTTTCCCTTGCCTGATTCCGCCAAGAATTTCCGGCATTCGCTCTTCCAATGGCCCTTCTTGCCACAATGGAAGCACTTGCTCTTTTTCTTGGTCTTGCTGGAAGATCCCTCATCCTCCCGAGCCTTGGAAAATTGCTACTTAGACTTCTTCTTGCCCTTGCCTTTGCCTTGCCTTTGGCGTGTCACAAGTGCTTGATCGTCAGTATTTTGATGTCTAGCCTTCACCATTTCTCGTCGTTGCTCCTCCTGCATCAAGATTTTTATGAGCTCGTCAAAGATTGGAAATATTTCTCTCGATGTTATTCTGCTCACAAACATCTGACATGGTTCTGCAATGCTGCACAATGCATTGTGCACCAGCTCCACATCATGTATGCGTTCACCAATAGAATGCAGTTCATCCCTTATTGTCTTGATCTTGGTATGGTGAAATCACTTTTGGCATGCTTTGAGCATTTTCTCCACTACAATCACTCCGTTTCATAGTACCGTACTTGCAGGCACATTCCGGGTGCCCTTCAGTGAATTTGGACCCAACCCTCACTTCAAACTGAAAATTTTTAAAGAGGTTGAATGGCCAAATGCCCTTCAAGCCCCTTCAATTGAAGCTTAAAATGGTTCCAAAGCAATCCAATGGCTATCTTGGATCCGATGGCCCACACCTCGTTCTCCAGCTAACGATCTCAACCATTGATCCACGATCTCCTCGATCATATGGTTCAACCTCTACTCGTGTGCTGAAAAAATGGCCTCCAAGCGCCAGACCACTTCCGGCCGCTATGGACTCCTTCGGGTTGATGCGCACGACGCTGCCCCATGCCTCTCTCTCCTCTTTGCACCTTCTTCTTCCTTGCTTGCAAGCTATCGTGGCTGCAACCTTAGATCTAATCTTGTGCACTAGGCTCTCCACGGCCAGTCCTTCTTCTAAGAAGAAAAGACATGTTTCATCGTCTTCAGATGACTTGAGCAGTGGTTTTGACTCTGACTCAAGTTCTTCTTTGAGTTCAAGTTCAGACTTGAGCTCTAGTTCAAGTGAAGATGAAAAATCAAGAAAGCAACACAGCAAATGTTCTAAGGATAAAAAAACATTAAGATTCAAAGAAGTCTGATCAAAAGCAAAAGAGCTTCTAGAAACAAGAAGTATCGAATCTAAGTAAAAAATTTGATGAGCTCAAAGTTCAACATCTTCAGCCCAAGAATAAAAGAAGAATTGCTACCATAATTGGTAAGTGAAATGTATGGTGTACTAGGTGTAAGCAAGAAGGACATCATTACACAAAAGGCAAGAATAGACCGCAGGTTTCTTATATCGAAGAAGCTAAAGAAGAAAGTTCTGATAATGAACTAGTATACCTTATGGAGGTTGAAACAAACGAGTCTGTTTATAAAATTCAGGTTCAAAATCCAGAGAAAGTTAATCAACCAAGAACAAGTTTTAATCAACAAAATCAACAAAGAAAGTTGGTTTCAGTCCAAAAATTTGTACCATCCCAAACAAAGCCTACAAATTCTAGGGGTAGAAATATTGCTACTTGCTATAATTGTGGAGCACCAGGACATTATTCCACAGAATGTTCTGAATCCAAGAGACAAATTGGTTATGTACCCCTATGTGGGAATTGTCAAGGGGAAGGACATATAACTTTTGAATGTCCTAAAACACCAGTCAAGAAAATGATGGTGAACTATGTTATGCCTGATGCCAACAAGGAAGGCCAGTCTAAAAATGAAGTGGGGGGATAATCGACTTATGTACAGAAGATCTTGTTTGGCCTACTGACTTGGATTTACAAGTTGACAAAGTATCTACTACAAACGAAGCTAACAAGAGTAGACGAAGCCAAATATGGCCTGCTACAGAGTAAAAAAAGAAGACAAGGAAGTATAACCAATTTTCACTTGTCAAAAATAGGACTAATAAATCTCTTACTCAAGAAGATATAAAAGATGATCTTGTTTATGATTGGAATGATAAGAAATACTTTGCCCCTGATATGACTAAGCAGGTTCAGTCATTGCTTTCAAAAGAATCAACTCAATCAAAGAAAAGCACAAAGCAAGATTAGTGATCAAAGGGTATGCACAAAGTAAAGGGATCGACTATGAGGAGACCTTTGCACCAGTATGTAAGTGGAATACTCAATGCCTACTTGTTGCTTTAGCTTCACATTTTGGTTGGCCTTTGCATCAGATGTGGGTGTGAAATTTGCTTTCCTAAATTGTGAGTTAGAAGAAGAGGTGTTTATGGATGAACCTAAAGGCTTTGTAGTGAAAGGACAGGAGAATAAAGTATGTTGCTTGAAGAAAGCGCTTTATGGTCTTAAACAAGCACCACATGCGTGATATAGCAGGATTGATGCTTGCTTTCATTCTAAGGGGATGGTGAGAACACACTCTGATCCAAATCTTTATGTCTTATGCTTTGATAGTATGGTTGTTTTGATTGCTCTTTATGTTGATGACTTGATTATCACGGAAAATAATCAAGAGATGATAGACATGATCAAGAAAGACCTCATGGAACAATTCGAGATGACAGATCTCAGCCTAATGCATTATTGCCTTGGAGTGGAGGTGTGGCAGAAAGGACATGAAGTGGGTTTAACACAGGTGAAGTATGTCAAAGAGTTGTTGCACAAGTTCAGGTTGCAGGATTGCAAGCCAGTGAACACTCCTATTGAACCAGGTAAAAAGCTTTCTAAGCTTGATGAGTCACAACCATTTGATGCTACGCTATATAGGCAACTAGTAGGGAGCTTGATTTACCTTACTACGACTAGACTAGATATATGCTATGTGGTTGGTATTGTAAGTCAGTTTAGGACAGCACCTATGGAAAGACATTGGATGGCAGCCGAATGCATTTTGTGATATGTCAAAGGCACTTCAGATTATGGCTTGGTTTACAAGAAGCATGAGGGTTTACTTGAGTTATGTGGCTATGTGGATGCGGATTGGGGAGGTGACTATGACGATTGTAGATCCACCATAGAGTATGTATTCCAGCTTTGTGGTAGTTGTTTTTCCTGGCCTAGTAAAAAGCAAAGTACAGTTGCTTTATCTACAACAGAAGCAGAGAATAAGGCAATGTGTAGTGCATTATAAGAAGCTATATGGTTGAGACAAATCTTGGAAGAAGTTGGCATGAAATAGGAAAATCCCACAACTATACATAGCGACAGTCTGAGTTGCATTCAGCTAGCAAAGAATCCAGTGTTCTATGCGAGAACCAAACACATTGAGGTTCAGTATCACTTTATATGTGAAAGGTTGCCGAGTCGTAAAATTCATGTTGTTCATTGTAGTACGGAAGAATAACTAGCTGACATTTTCACACTGACTTGCTAGAGAAAAGTTTGATAAGTTTAGATCAAAGCTTTCTATACTTAAAGTTTGTTGACTTTAAAGCTATGTATATGACTGTATAAAAAGTAGACTCTACTTTAAGGGAGAGAGTTAGAATTAAAGTAGAATCACTATGTTACTATACTGTTGGTCCTATTAGTCGATAAGGATTAGTTGGCCTCATCACGAGGTGAGTCGACAGGACACACGTCCCGTCAATGGCAACCTGGGCCATGCATGGGTTGCCTGGGTGAAGAACTATATGTACAATGTAATTTTGTTTTGAGAAATACATTTGCTACGTAAACTTGTTGTGGAGAGTGTTTTTCTGTCTATGTTACTGTGTAGCATGATCTGTGTTTTTGTTCAAAGCAAATTCTAAGTGCTGCAACCAACTATTACTTTGCTTGAAGACAATGTTTTTTTAATCAAAAACAACTCAAAAATTGTTGGTGAAAAAGAGAAGAAGAAAATCGATATTACCGGCTGTTCATGTGAATAGGGTCGAGATAGATGACAAAGGAGCTCCAGAAATTGAGGTTCAAATAAAAGGATGTATTATTTCAAATATACCTATCGATTCAGGCTCTGGAGTAAATATTAGTACTAAGGAAACAGCTTATGAATTGGGCCTAATCATATAACTCCTACAACCAAGTTTTTGAGATTGGAAGATTAGACAAGGCAAACACCAGTTGGTCTACTGAATAACGCGGAGGTTAAGATTGAAAGGTAGATGTTTTTGTTGAACTTTGTGGTTGTTAAACTAGTGACAATGCCATCTTATCCCATATTGTTGGATAGACCATGGTTATATGATGCTGATGTAGTCACATATTGGAAAAAATAAAAAATTCAAATTCCAGCTAAAGGAACTCATCAAGAGATCCGTATGAAATGGTCTAAGGACAAATATTAGAGAGAAACTCAGTCTGATTCGAGTTATACTTCTGATAGCGAATCTTCTTCATCAAATGAACAGTCCAGCGACACTACTAACTATATAGATATTCGATACCTAGAATGTTATGAGATTGATAAAGAAGGACCGGAACATAATGGTACTCAAGGCCGAGAAATTTATGGAAAAATTGAAGTCAATTCAACCATGGGAATGATTGATATTGATGAAATTCACAAGATTTTCATTGGTCCAAAAAAAGAAGTCAATATATCCTTACATTTATCGAAATATGAAATGGGTATATATCAAAACTTGTTCATATTTTCGGATTCTCTGAGAAAATTCCTTGAAATATTTATAGATGATTTCTCTGTTTTTAGTTCTGCAAAGGACCATCCAGATAAACCTAGACAAACTTTACAAAGATGCAAAGAAACATCGATATCATTACATGCTAAATGTCTGAAGGCATACTTCTTGGTCATCGTATATTGGAAAGAGGAATTGAAGTAGACCAAGACAAAGTCAAGATAATCGAAGCCTTGCAACCACCTACAAACTTGAGAGAGTTAAGAGGTTTTCTTGGTCACTTGGGACACTACAGAAGATTCATCAAGGATTATGCTATTATGGCATCTCCTTTGACAAAACCTCTAAAGAAAAATGCGGATTATAATTGGGAGAGAGATTGTCAAAGAGCATTTGAGCTTTTGAAAGATAAATAAAATCAGCTCCGATTTTAAGGCCTCCTAATTGGAATCAAAATTTCATGTGTATGTGGACACTTCATCCTTTGCAATTGGTAGTGTATTAAGCCAAAATGATGATGCTAAATGATATTACCCAATTTAATATGCGGTTAGACAAATTTCTATTTCTGAGAAGAATTATTTAGTGATTGAAAGATAAACTTTGGGCATGATTTATTCTATCAAAACGCTTCGACATTATTTGATTAGCTATGCATTCACTTTTTATGTCGATCATTATGCTATCAAGTACTTGGCGAATAAGCCTAATCTATCAACAAGAATAGCTCGATGAATTCTCTTGTTATCTGATTTCGATTATACAGTTGAGGTTCGACCTAGAAAATACCATTTAAACGCAGATTATTTATCAATACTCGAAACTAAAGAACAAAAGGATATAGTTTCTGATACGCTTCCAGATGAGGAAGTCATGTTGTTATCAACTCAGCATACATGGTATGCAGATATTATTGAATATTTGCAAACTTGCAATATTCAGTGGGAATGACTAGGGAGGAAAAGAATGTCTTCTAATATATATATATATATATAGTCGCTCCCTATACCATGATTTTAGGCATTTTGTACAAGATGGGAAATGACGAGGAACTTAGAAAATGTATGGAAAAAGAGTAGATGTTGACAGATTATTTCTCTATCTACTGATTCTTTCTTTCTAGCATCTTGTTATTATTACAATTTGCTGGTGGTTTACTTCTTGGTCTTTTCTCAAACTGTTAATGGGTTTTCTATTCCTTCTACCTGCCAGTAGAGACTATGACCTTTCATAATGATTATCTTGCTTATTACCATGCCCAAATCAGGCAGACAGATTCTCAGGGTTGTAGTATACTTCAACTTGTCAGTGGGATACTCAGATTTCGAACACTCTTGAACTCTTGAAATCACTTGCAATCATTATACCATGCAAGCACACCATGAATGCCCAAAAATAGCTCTTCTTGAAATATGGCTGGTGGTTCTAAAAACAGAATGCTAGAACAAACCATTGCAAAACGGAAACTAAACTAATTGCAAGATCAGGAAACTAGCCTAGCATGCCACATTCCTTATAAAAAACAAGAAAACTAACTCCTACAAGCATTCAAGAATCAAGAAGCTCCATCTTCTTGGCTCTTAAATTTTCTAAGAAAATCAAGAAACCAAAACGCAAATGAATTTGCAAGATCTATACCACGTTATTGGCTACAAATCTCTTGGATGCTTACAACCTACATTAATCCACCAAAACATAAAACAAGAAACTAATTAAACTAAACTAGACAACATTTTAGAAGTCCAAGAATCAAGAAACACTCATTTCTTGATTCTTGGACACCCCAAGAACATCAAGAACTAGATTGTAAAAGGATATGCAAACAAATCTAGCCTATTTAGTTTACTTGAATGCCGATTCCTATATTAACACATAAAAAATCCACAACCACACACAAAGAGAATGGAAGGGCAAGATCGTAAATATGCATCACTCAAGAAACAAGAATGATCAAGGAGCTCAAGAATACATCAAAACTCATGGAAGATCTTCTCATTTCAGCATGGAGTTGATTGTAGCACAGACATCCCAAAGAGCTAAACCCATTCACGTTCATGCAAGGAACACTCAGAACCACAAGCCACGACAGATATGGAGACAACCAGTTCCTGGACCAAATGGTCCCGACAGCATACCGCTCGTGCCACGGACCAAATGGTCCCGACGGCATACCGCTGGCGTCCCGAAATACGACCCTCAGCTATGTGCCAACTTAAAAATTCTGAAGCGGCCTTACAACTAGCGCTTTTACCGAACATTGAAATCCAGAAGGTAATCAGAGTCAGTTTGAGAAAAATTCCACTTTATTGATAAATCTGAGAAGGTTACATTTCAAGTGTGTGACCGACCCTAGTCTCCAAGGCTCTAGCATGCCAAGGCGAGAGCCATGACAACATTCCAGCAAGGGAGGCTGAGACTTGGTTGGAGCTCGCCCTGAGTCGCAACCCGCACTCCCCTATAGTATTGGTGGGATTTGGCACCCCCCCTCATACCAAGCACTCTACCCAGGCTGGTAAAGCACGTTTTTCTCTCTCTAAAATTTTCTCTTTCTAGAAAATCATTTTCTCTCTCTAGATTTTATTGATCCCAAGACTTCCTTTAATCATGCCTAGATCGTGTGAGGTGATTGCACATCGATCTAAGCTCTCTGGACTTTGCTAGAACCGATCAAAGATTTTCAGCCATAGGAACTTGGCGGACGGGATTCTGGTAACAGTGGCGTCAGCTGGATTCTGGTCACAACTGGCGCCGAAGACAATGTTGGCACCAGTGGCGCCGAAAGTAAAACTTATGAAGATAGCTTTACAACATCCACCCCACCTTTATAAAATCTGATGTCCTCATCAGATGTCAGATTAAAGTAAAGGTGTCTCCCAATTAAAATAACTATACATTCAAGCTACTTGGCACAATACTCAATCTACTGGCCACTTTTTATTAACATTGAAGCTGGCACACCACACGTCGGAGGCTCAGTTCTTTGTACTGAAAAATTACATAACTTGAAAATATCTCTTTGTCTAGGAAAAGCATAGATTTGATATCGCTTTCGTAAAACCCAAGAACCTTATTAACTGGTGACAGAGGCCTTTCTTTGAAATGTTTGCCCCTGTCGCTTCTGACTTTCGACTTTGGAACTCCTTTGAGCTCCTGATTTGTCCTTGATGCACTTTGTGTTGAGCTCCCTGAGCTCCAGATTTGATCAGTTCCGCACAGGTATCAACACTCCCTGAGCCAAAGGATTTATCTTTTGATTGCCCACTTTATGGTCCACTCCGTGCCTTGTTGCTTCTGCACCTTGATTTCTCTCAGCCTGATCTTGATACTTTTCCATCTTGGCTCTTTAAGATAGGCAAAGATTGAGTACTCCGCAATGCACCTCTCACTTTGCTTGAAGTAGCTCTTTGAATCAGCCCAAATGTCCATGTCTGTCGTGCAAAACTTGACTTTCACAATTTCATCACTGGTCAGTTGCCTCACAGTCAAAACAAGAAGTGTACATTGAGCTTGGCTTCAAGTAGCTCTCTTTGAATCAGACACATGCACCCAGAGTTTGCACTAGTCCAATCTCAACGTGAACTGTCCCTTAGCATCCGTTCGAAATACCAAGTCTCTCATGCAAGACTCAACTTTCACAGTTCCTTCATTGATCAGCTGCCTTACACGTAACACAAGCCAGCATACTCATATGTTTCCTCATCATTGCTGGTCCAGAGAAAGCCTATCCACCTTTAATTTGCCCTCGTTTTGATCAACTTTCATTCAAAATTTGCCCCAAGAGAGAGGTGTGTGTGATAGTTCCCTTCCACTTATAAAATCACCTGATCGGACTTAGAGTAGAGTTCTTCACCATTAAGTATCTGTGCTGGTGGTACTAAAAATAGAATGCTAGAACAGATCATTGCAAAACGGAAACTAAACTAATTGCAAGATCAGGAAACTAGCCTGGCATGCCACATTCCTTATAAAAAACAAGAAAACTAACTCCTACAAGCATTCAAGAATCAAGAAGCTCCATCTTCTTGGTTCTTGAATTTTCCAAGAAAATCAAGAAACCAAAACATAAATGAATTTGCAAGATCTATACCACATTATTGGCTACAAATCTCTTGGATGCTTACAACCTACATTAATCCACCAAAACATAAAACAAGAAACTAATTAAACTAAACTAGACAACATTTTAGAAGTCCAAGAATCAAGAAACACTCATTTCTTGATTCTTGGACACCCCAAGAACATCAAGAACTAGATTGTAAAAGGATATGCAAACAAATCTAGCCTATTTAGTTTACTTGATTGCTGATTCCTATTTTGACACAGAAAAAACAAGAAATCTAATCCACAACTACAATCCACAACCACACACAAAGAGAATGGAAGGGCAAGATCGTAAATGCATCACTCAAGAAACAAGAATGATCAAGGAGCTCAAGAATACATCAAAACTCATGGAAGATCTTCTCATTTCAGCATGGAGTTGATATATTTACAAAAGCCACACTTCTACAAAGGGGGAGTCTCTTAAATAAGCAAGAGAGCTCCTTAGGTGGCATCCTAGTGGCATTTCCACATTACACAAATTACAAGTGGAATTATGCTCTCCACTAGATGTCACCATCAAAAGGTGGCTCACTCTACTTTTCTAAGAGAGGCCTACATGCATTTATTACTTTGTGTAGAAATACTAGTTCCTACATGGTCATTCCATCTTTCGAGATTCACCATGAGGTTTATAAAGTTTCTTGACAATATTAACTAGTATTTCTCGGCTCTCCTACTCGGCTCTCAATGTTTGTTCATCTCGTCTTCTCAGAGACCTCCTCAGTCTAAGGTGAGAAGTGCTCGTGGGTAGTTTTGGCTGAGTATCTTGGGTATTCGTCAAAATCATCCAACATCATCCCACCCCTAATGTATTGCAGGACCCACTGCAACTCATATTGAATGATATTGCTCCACTTTGTGTTGGCGTCTTGCCGCAATTTAACCAAAATGTCCTATTACTGCAAATGGTTAACATCTTCAAAATTGGAGAGCTCTCAGCGGTTTCATAACTCTGCATGCTTGAGTGTCTCCCTCGTGTCTCTTTTTCTTCTGTTAATCACTTGTATCCGCCATAGACGGTTTTGCTTTTGGTTTCTTGGCAGGTATTAGTGCTCTGGGAGGTCATGCCAGATATTCATCAATTGTCGCGACACTCCTTGTGTCCTCCATTCTGCTTCTAGGTGTTTCTGCAGTTCTTCGCTCTATCGAAGTCTCAGTTTTGCCGACACTATTTTTCTTGATGAGAAGAGAAGAATCTTCAATCGGTAGGTTGTACAAGCCTTGGGTTAACAATATTCAAGATAATGAACTCATCAGCACATGGATGGTAGAAACAGATTTGGACGGATGGGTTGGATAGGGGCTTGGTGGAAGGATGAAGGAATTGATAGTTCTACAGTTGCAGCCTTGGACCCTTGCAATGTTGAGCTTTGACCACTACTTGTTCACTTTGTCTTGCAGGCTCACTATTGTCTTTATATTTGTTGTAGCTCCTTCTATTGATCCATTACATTTGGATCTCTTCGGGCTTTATAGGAGGGGATTCAACTATCATTGCTCTAGAGAGTTTCTTTTGATCAAGATCAATCTGACTCAACTATTGCTTAGGTTTCGTCCTTTCCTTCTCAACTTCTTTGTTTTATTTCTTCTTGCTGCTTCGTCTGCTTTCTTAGGTCTTTTTCTTTCTGGCTGACCAACTAGTGTAGATTAGTAGTTAGTCACATTTGCAATGATCTCTGAGCCGCTTCAACAAAACTATCAAGATTTGAAAAACCTGGGATTTTTTTTTCAGATGAACAGTGGAACGATGGGAAACAGAGAGATGGAGGGTAGGATGGTGGTGGTGACATCGGTAGATGGGTTTTTCCATAGCAGATGCACTGGTCCATGGTAGCTTGAATATACCTCATGACTCTTATGAGAGCCTTCCAATGAGTAATGCCAAGATTAGACATATATTGGTTGAGTGAGCTTACTTCAAAAAAAATATCTAGTCTTGTACAGACCATTGCATACATGAGAGATCCAAGTATCGATCGATCAAAATACTCTGTCATCTGCTCCTCTTCCTGCTTGGTCTGAGGACATTGGTCCTTTTACAAATGCAAGTCTGGATCCATCGGTGAGTGAGCTAATTTACAATTCATTAGATTGTATCGGTTAAGAACATTGTAAAGATACCTTTGTTGAGTGATGTAAATCAGTCATTTTGCTGTCTCTATGTATTTGAATGTCTAGACAGAAGTGAGCTTCATCCAGATCAGTCATGTCAAACTCTGAAAACAACATCTACTTGGAATCCTTGATCAAATTGGTATTGTTGTTGAAGAGCAACATATCATCCACGTATAAGGTGATGATAATGAAGGATTGCTGCACTGACTTGGAATAGATATTGCAATCAGCAGTGCTTGGTTTGAATCCTTGTTCGATGAGGAATGTGTTGATTCTCTGAAACCAAGCCTTGGCAAACTAGTTCAAGTTGTAAAGTGCTTTGTGGAGTTTATAAACATGATTCTTGATACCTTTCAAAACGTATCCTTCGGGCTGGATCATGTAGATGTCTTCTTGTATAACTCCATTCAGATAGGTTGTTTGCACATCAAGTTGATGTACTTCGAGGTCAACAGCTGCAGCATAAGACAAGATCGTTCGGATCGACGAATGGGATGGGGATCATCAATCAGCTTTTCACGACAAAACTGTGAAACGACCTCGTTGAAGAAAAATAAAGTTGAATCTCTTTTGGAGAAGCATAGATCAAAATTATGTCATTGTAGTTTCTAAAAACTACAAAGGCATAATTGAAACACAAAAAAAATATATATATATATATATATATAAACAAAAAATTTAGATATCTGAAGCTTCATTATAATTTTTCACTTGAACTCCATTTACTCGAGTATCCAACAATCAATCTTGTAGGTCTGCCAATTGAATAGAGCCATTTTCAAATATTTCCATCACTTTATATGGTTTCATCCACCTTGTGTGCAGCTTCCCTGGAAATTTCATGTCAACTATTGTATAATAAGCCAAGGTCTCCTTCTTTCAAAGAGATTTTCTTTAATATCATACCTTGCTTTTCTCTTTGCTTGGATCTGAGAGGTTTTCTACAGGGCACAATATCGATCTTCTTCTAATCGAGATATATTATGCAACCTGTCATTAATCATCTGATTCGATTTATCTCTCTTAGATTCCTGAATTCGATAAGTAGTAATATCAAACTCAATAAGAGTTTGATATTATAAACCATAGTAAAATGGGGTTTTCTTTGTTGTTATTTTTTTAGTATTCCGGTAAGCCCACATCATAGATGGTAGCTTAGTTTCCCAATCTGTAAAATATTGTAATTTTATTTAGAATTTTACAGAGTATACTATTGGCTAGTTCCATTAATCCATTAGCTTTTGGATTGTAAGGTGTAGTCTTTCGATGGGTAATCATAAAATATTTCAATAGTTTTGCAATAGTTTGATTTATAAAATGAGTTCTCCTGTTGCTCACCAACTCCAATGGACATCCATACTTGGTAATTATGTTTTTAAACATAAAATTAGCAACTATTTTTGCATCGTTTCTTTTTTGTTGCTTCAGCCTCGACCGTTTTTGTACAATAGTCCATGGCTACCAATATATATCAATTTTTCTTATGCCTTGTGGCTGGTTTGATAGGTCCCACAAAATCAATCTCCCATTTTTCAAAGGGCGCTAATAACAAATTGGTATTAAATGCCAATTGCTAGAAGTTGTTGGTTTGCCAACTTGTTGACATGGGTAACAGTTCATAATGAGCTGATGAACATCTCGATACATTGTTGGCCACCAATATATTCCATTCATAATTTTTTTTAACGACATCTCCACACCTACACACAACCTCACCCACTTGCAAACAACCTCTAGATCCTGCACAAGCCACACCACAATCAGCAAACAATCTCAAAACCATATCCCTGCTGCCTCCACCTGACTGAGACCCTCCACACACACTATCTTGTCTCGACCGCCAGCCTCCCTGTTCATTCTCATTCGAGGGTCATCCCACGACCTTCCGCTCTCTAACAGAACTCCAGACCTTCCCTCACAGAACTCCATGCTCCCATCTCGGCCACCTACTTATCCTTGCCTTCACGAGTTCCTGACCGAGTGCTTCCCTCAGTCCAATCCCAATCTCAATCGAGTGCTTCCCTCAGTCCAATCTCGACCGAGAGTTCCCCTCAACCCAATCTGGATCGAGTGCTTCTCTCAGTCCCATCTCAACCGATAGGTCACCATAATCCCATCTCGACCGAAAGTTTCCCTCAACCCAATCTCAACCGAGTGCTACCGTCAGTTCCATCTCAACCGACAGTTCTCTGTAATCTTGTGATGTCACAAGAATGTTAAATATTGAATATCAACATAAATATGGCATGATATACTCAAAAATGTAGATACGAGCTACTTAAGTATAAATCAGAGATCTGCACTTTCAAGTCATTAAACTTTTTATTAAGGTCAGCCATATTACTCTTCCAAAGCTTTTCAACTTTAGAAGTTGACGACTTATCCTCGACAACTTTCGTGTCGTCCTTTTGTTTAGTTTGTCGTTTATTCTCTCTCCTTTGTCAGCTTCTGATTCTGATGAATCGCTGCTTTCAAATTTCGAGCTCGAAGAACTGGTACTTGAATCTGAATCTAGATCTTCATCGCTGTCACTAGAATCAGTCTTCGACTTTCGAGATTTCTTAGTCGATCGTTGCTTTCATGCTAGTTTCGAGGACTCAAAATTTTTGGCACTAGCTATTACTGTTGCTCAGTAGGTCATGTCCCCTTGTCTGCAATACCAATCAATCTTTGGTGGTAAACCAGCCAAAAACCATTCGATCTGCATATCCACGGGATATACACTAGTTAGTTTTTCTATGAGATTGTTAACCTTTCGTGTATTTTTGTGAAGGGATTCTTTACTCTTCTTCTAAACATTGTTCAGGCATCCAAGAATTCTAGATTTGTGACCGATCTCTCTGAACTAGTTCAGAAACGCATCTTTCAGCAAGTACCAGGTTCCTACATGGCCTGGTTCAACTTGACTGTACCATATCGCGCCTGCTTTCTTAGAAGACCAGGGAAGATTCGTAGTTTGTCTACGTCAGTTCCCTCGTTATTCGCATTAGCGATTGACTCGAATTGTGAGACATAGCTATCTGCATCATCGGAAGAAGTCCCTTTAAAATAATCGTATTTAATTCTAGAGATAGAAGTGAAACGTCCAGTAGGACCCTCCATACCGAAGCTAATTAAGAGTTCAAGTAACTGAGCAGTGATTTCATCTAGATTTCTTCAACTAGTATTCTCACTTTGTCTTTGTAAAAATTCCTCTCTAAGCTTACGGTATCGTTCTAATCTGGATTCTCTATCTGACATACACTAGAGATGAAAATGGATTTGTCATATTTTCTATATGTTTCCTAAACTATCCCCGGCAACGGCGCCAAAAATTGGTATATGCCATACTATACCAATAGGGTTAATATAGATTTTATAGTAAATAATGTCGTTCCCACAGAGGACAGCGTTAGAAAGTTATGTTTTTGGTACAATTATGACAAGTGGTTTTGAGTGTTATTCTGGTTGTCGATAGACATTAAAAAGTAACCAGTATTACTTATGTTTGGGATGGGTAATGTTAATAAAATTAGAACAACAATCTGGCCTCTATCGAATCGAATGAAGTGCGTTCTACAGATGAGATGCTATCAGAGTAGTACAATAGTACTACACTCTGGCTGATTAAGGTGTCAACAGAGAATCAAGAATTGTTCGATGTATTTGCGAATGTGCAGGCAATTAATTAATTGTGTTCGCGAACTATTCGTTTCTAGACAGAAGTCCTCAACAAGTAAAGCCCAACTTAATGGTTAAAGAAAACGAAGAGTTTTAAAATATGTTAGAAACTTATGTCAATGCCAATCGGGAAAACAGATCAGAGACTCAATTTTTCAAACAGGGACTGTCATCTCATATGTATACATACAACTTTATTCAATGATCGTGCTAGAATGTACCAAAGATAGTCGTTATTCGAGTGCTGAAAAGAAAGTATTCACAACAGACGAATAAGATGGTTTAAAGACAGTTCTTTAGAGTATGCTTTACGGAAACACAACAAACGACTGTATTGCACTAGAGGGTATGTCTGATCAGAGAGTAGTTTATGAAATGCGTTAGAGATTGTTAGTACACTCAAGATCACTCACACTCAGCAGTGTGGAGAACATAGATAAGAGAGAATAACTCACAGAACTCTATTCACTTCTTCAATCTCTTACATAAGCATAAACTCTTCTCTCTTGATGATCGAGACTGAAGTGTGAGATCAATATATGTTCTACAGGACGAACAAACACACCTCTAAAACAACAGGTGCATTGCTCCCGTGAAAGGGTCTAGTTAACAGTTAGACTGAAAATACGTTCAACTATACCATAGAAGGTATATAGAACTATGAGTTAAAGTTACTCTAGTTTATCATGTCTTTTCGTATCTAGTCGTTTCGTATGGACGACCTAGTAAAGGTTGTCCAAGACAATGTCTTTTCCTTATAAAGGTCTCGTCCTTAATTACAAGGCAAGTACTTAGGAGATATCTTCCCGAAGAATGACTTAGGCCCCAAAAAGCGTTTTCTTCCAACTCATGAATGTAGTGTACGAAATGTGGAACTTCTGGACACACTAAGGAAGACTACACTACTGTGAATGTCAAATACTATAGCCGGATGACCACGATCTACTACTTGAAGAAGAAATCCGAAGTGTTTGATTCCTTCAAGAAGTTTGTGGCATTTGCAGAGTGACACACCTCGAAAAAGATATAAATCCTTAGATCTGACAACAGGGGTAAATACAAAAGCATAGAATTCTCAAGATTCTGTGAAGAACAGGGGATAGAACTCCAGTTCACTCCTGCATACACACCAGAATACTACGGTGTGGCAGAAAAAAGAAACAGAACGCTAGTCGAAGGAACCAGATGCATGATGGCACAAGCTCAATTGCCAGGTCAATCTGGACTGAGGCAATAGCTACAACTGTACACCTGCAGAACAGATCTACAATGACAGCGCTGGAAAACAAAACACCATACGAAATGTGGACAGACAGAAAGCCTGATCTGTCATACGTACGTGTGTTTGGATGTGCAGCATACAACAAAGAAAAAAGGACCAAGCTCGATGACAAATCTGAACAAACAATCATGGTCAGCTACTCGAACGGAACACATGTGTACAGGCTCTACAACCCAACCACGAAGAAGGTTGTTTCGAATAGAGATGTGAAGTTCGATGAGTCCACGTTCCTTGGACTGAAAGACGAAAGAGGCCATGAGATCTTCACACTGCTGCCTATTCAAGAGGGAGATCGAGAACAGACATCAAATTAGAATGCAGAGCCACAGACTCCAGAGAAGCAGGAAGCAGAGGATCAATCCCACGAACAACAAATGTTTGAGCAGCGACGAAACGAACCTCGAACGTCAACAAGACAAAGAAGACTTTCAGACCGCTACTCTGACAATCTTCAATGAAGCGAAGACATGCAATTGAATACTGCAGTTTCACAGAAGAGCCAACAACATACCAAGAAGCTATCCAGAGTCCAGAGGGAGAATTCTAGAAGCAAGCATATTAGAGGAGATTGAGTCTATGAGGCGAAACAAGGCATGGACATTAGAGCCACTGCCAGAAAACAGAAAGATAGTCGACTGCAAGTGGGTGTATAAGAAAAAGATGAAATCTAATAGCACCATTGGCCACTACAAAACCAGGCTTATCGCAAAGGGCTATACGCAGAGATATGGTGTCGATTATTTCGTCACATATATGCCCATGGTCAAGATGACAAGAACAAGACTACTCCTTGCATACGCCACATAGTACAATCTAGAAATTCACCAGATTGACGTGAAGACAGCCTTTCTCCATGGAGATCTAGAGGAGGAAATCTTCATGAAGCAACCTAAAGGCTATGAAGACCCCGACAACAGACAATATGTTTGTCGATTGCAGAGATGCATCTACGGTCTAAAACAGGCATCACGAGCCTGATATAAAAAGCTTGATGGTTTTCTGAAGTCTCTAGACTTCAATCCTACTCAACCAGACTACACTGACAATCTCGCTCTAAAAACTAAACTATAATACAGTCGTTCTATTTTCGTGCATCTCCCTGTCTTGTACTGTCATTTTGTCTTGATTGCTAGAATAGAATGTGTTCTGTGATGTGTAGTCGCGTGTCTGGGATCCTGTAAACAACTTCCGCACAAAAAAAAGTTCAAAGACACAAAATTGTTCGCAAATAAAAAGACGAAGACGAAAAAGAAAACAACCTCGCTTATGCGACACAACTACAGCTGTACAATGTTGTGTACTTAGGTCAAACAACTCGAAGTTTGTCATGGACTTCAGTCAAACATCTTCAGAATAGACTTTGGTTGCATACTTAACATTTTTTGCATTTCAGAAAAAATGCGACAATGAACTTGGAACTTTTATTTTGTCGAAATAGAGAAGCACTTCATATTTTTTTCTAGAAAAATGCGAACTGTGCAAAAAACAACTCAATTCTACAGATTGTTGTGAAGACAGTGTATTTTTGTAGACTTATAGAAATTTTCCATTTGTTAAAGTCGTTGAAGATGGCCAGGTCTTCAATGATCTTCAAATAACTTGAACTCAACATTTGAATGCAAAAAGAGTAGGATTGGTTACTCTTAAGTCTTTGATCCATGGATAAAGATCAGCTGGAAGCCCGATGTA
This sequence comes from Diphasiastrum complanatum, assembly GCA_029204225.1. NCBI lineage: Eukaryota > Viridiplantae > Streptophyta > Lycopodiopsida > Lycopodiales > Lycopodiaceae > Diphasiastrum > Diphasiastrum complanatum. The sequence continues at coordinate 52,213,495 of CM055097.1, forward strand.
GTCATCCTTCGAATAGTTCGGCTGCTTGAGTTCTGCGATTCCTGCAGGTATCAGATGAGCAGACATAGAACCAAAGTAGGTTGGATCTAGAAGATTGATTCACACAATCTAGATTGACAATTCTAAGGCAAGAGCACACAAAACATGCATCAATTAGAAGCTAGATAACTGCTTCTAACATTGTTACTACAAGTTTTGAATTGTGGGGACTGCATCTTGTATTTCCTTGTTGCCTCTGACATTATGTTGCAGGCCCTGATTCATATCCCACACGTTTACATCTGACGGACCATGATTTACATCCGACGATTTGCATCTCACAAGTACAACTGACGATCAACGCCTATAGATCCCTAATGATGGTACTTCAGAGGTATGTTTTTTGTCTTTGAATGGAAGATTGGATCTTGGTACAGTCCTACCTTTTGAGATACTAGCAATGGTACCAATCTATAGCTAAAAGTAATCTAGGATTAAACGTGCAAAGCTGCAAGGTTCAAGAGGGAGTGTCAGAAATGGTGAACTCTTGCAACTTTCACCTTTCATAAGATGGGCCCATTACCATGATCGTTGCTGGGAGATCCTTGCTTAGGTCCACTTCCACTAGCACTTCAGGGAACCACCCGGGCTTGTAGCCATCTTCTCGCTTTTGGGCCAACATCTTCCCAATAGAAGCTACAATATACTTGAGGTGATCTCTAAGATGACATGGAGTATTAATAAGTTCCACCCACACTGGAACTTTTGTGGGGCTTTTCTTCTCAGGATTGAAAGTTGGGTCGTACTCAAACAAGAAAATGGGTGAGGCTCTATATTGCCAAGGGCCTTCTGTTAGTGCTCTCTTCGCACTTTCCTCATCTGCAAATAGAAAACAGAAATAATTCTTGGACAAATATTGCACTTTAGAAAGCATGATACCTATGTGAGCCCATTGCACTATAATCCACCTCTTCAGCTCCTCCAAAGGGAGCCTAGGTCCCATACATAGCCCAAGAAGAGCTTTCCTCCTGTAGCCTTAAAGGGCCTCCTTTTCCACCTCAATTGGTAGAACAACCCTAGGCTCTTCACTGTGGTTATCTCCTTCTCCTTGAGGTGGAGTTTCTTGTCTCTTCTCTTTCCCTCTTGCTGGTGTGAATCCTGGAGGAAAGCTTCCATCATTCAGGGGTTGTATTGTGCTCTCTCGAGGTTTGGCTATGAGAGTGGCTGCTCCTCATCTTGTTCCATCTCCTCATCTCCCCATTGAAGCTTCTTTTGCTTCAACAACTCCTCTTCTTCCATTTGTCTCTTTCCATCACTTTCCAACAAAGCATGGTCTTTGCTAGGTGAGGATTGTTGCTCAACCTGGCCTCTACTTTTTCCTTCCTTGTTGCTCTTCCATCTTTGCAACTCTTCAACCATGATTCTGCTCAACTTCTCCTTGTATTCCAAGAACTGGGCTGAATGGCTTGGAGTCTCTTTGATGGTGTCATTACCATCTTCATTGCTAGCATCCTCTTCTTGAATCTGAGACTTTTCTCCCTCTCTTGCAATCTGAAATTTGCTCTTTGTTGCCACAAGAGCACTCTTGAAGCTTTTCTTGTTGCCCAAAACCCTACCTTCTTGGGAACCAATCTGAGCCTGGAGTCCATCACCTTCAAAAGCATCAATCCCATGCTTCCTAGGAGAGATTTCTTGGCTGAAAACAGGTTTTTGGATCAATCCTAACTGCGCCTGGTTTCCAGCCCTGGAACTCTCATCACCTTGCTGAAAAAGTGCTCTGTTTCTTAACCCAACATAGCCATTTTGATCCTGGAGGTAGGGCGAGCTAGTTCCTGAGGTATTCAGCTGTCTCCTGGCCTTAAATTTGGTCCAACTCTCCTTTCTCCTCCATCTCCATCATCTTTCTTCTCCATCGTGAAGGTGAAATACTGATCCTGGTTTTATATGGTGGTGATCTAATCTTAACAAAAAGAAATAGTAGCTCAATTGATAAAGTCAAAAGATGATTGCATGAATTTGAAATGATAGATGTAGGTCATTATCGCTTAGGCATAGAGGCTTGGAGACAAGGACATAAGACATCTCTAATTTGTGATTGATATTTTTTAGTTTGTCAAGTTGAGTCAAGATTATATTGTAGACATGATATTATTAGATGCCAAATCCATGATCACACATATTAGTGACCAAACAATCAATACATATAATAAGAAATAGAATAACATGAATAGACTCAAACAAGAGCGAAGCTTGCAGTAAAGTTAAGATTAATCCAAATCCCTGCATTAAAAATAAAAGTGCATAAACTATGATGATGTCCGTGGGAGTTTGCCAACTGACTGCAATAGATCAAAAAAGTGAAGAGGTGGTGAGTCGGTTAATGAAGGGAGATGAGATGTAGCAGACCCAACCACCATCGCCCGTTGCAGAATAGATAGGGCCTGAGCACGTTGCAGGACAATGGAAACACGTTGTTTGAAAGAAGCCACGAGAATAGAACCTGGAATACCTTGACACTCTGCCGTCTGATGAGAACACATGCGAAGAAAATCCTCAAAGCGTCGATGCAAGGTGCCATAAGTCTCAATAGCCAAGGGAAGGAAAGCATCAGTGGGGTGCCTGTCAAAGTAGTTTTTTTCCTTCTCTTGTGCTGTCATGCCTACCGTTTCTCCTGGTGTGAAGGCAGAGAGAGGCAATAGGCCACCACACGTGAGATCAGCAACAACATTTGTCAAAGTACGAAGCCCATCCCGAGAGAGGACAATGTCAACACGCCTGCGGGAAGAGTGGGACGCGGAAGAAGGAAGGACATGAGACTGCTCTCCGAGGACATGGAATCCTCCATCTCTGGCTATAGCGGCCGCTGCATCTCTGACAACATCATGCGTTGAGAAAGTATAACCAGATCTACCATTTTTATTTCTTTGTTTTTTGAGTGGAAAGTTGATCCTTCAAAAAATCTGGATTATGGAACCTTGTAACATAGTGGTAGAATTGCATGTTAAATAGGCATGTGACTAGACGTCATGATACAAAAACAAAAGTCATATATATTCAGTCGTGTATGTGTGGGTGGCTCTCTCTCTCTCTCTCTCTCTCTCTCTCTCTCTCTCTCTCTCTCTCTCTCTCGCATTTGAGGCTAATGGTCTTGGCCACTGCTGCATACAACAACAAAACTGTAGTTTAGTTGTATAGTATACCTACTCCTACTCCTTTTATCACAATAAGCAGACAGATTAGACAATTGTCCACACACACTGATTTGTTGATGTGGATATAAGTTTATAAGTTTCCCTGCATCACAGGTTTGAACCTTCGTTTAAACACATGAATGGTGCCACAAAGTACATATATCTATCATTGCCCATGCTTTAATTACATATTTGACAGCAAAACAAAATCCAGCCTAATTGAATCTTTATATCCTCAAGAGGCTTTGAATAGTAATGTTTTAAAAAGAAACATGATAGCAAATTTAGATTATTTCAAACCTCTGACTGTTAGATGTTCCTTAATATCTTGCACTTAAGACGTGTAAGATCTTGGTCAATATTGCATACAAGAAGAATTGTGGCTCAGTTCTACATACCTCACTTCTGCTGTTGCTATAGCAGTAAGAGTCATTCCTGGATTTGGGTTCTCATTGCCCTGTTTGAACCCTCATTTAGATAGTTTGATTATTAATATGCAAAAAAGGAACATAGTAATAACAATTCTGCATCATTTTGGAAAAGTTGCCCCATGTACTGATGCCCCAAGCTCAACAGAGACAAGGGCATTTACTATAATAAAGCTCCCGGGACCTATTATATTAAGAATAATTTCTAGCTCAATTCCAACCCAATTTACTTGGGAGGTCACAAGATTAAGGCTCCAATGTCAATGGCCAGTCCAGAAAAGTTACGAAAACTTTGGTAACAATCAGAAGGACAGATTGGTGTCGGTGCACACAAAAGGAGGAGGTTAATACCATACAAAATTTCCATCATGGATATGGATACTGGTCACGTAAATCCCTAGCGTTCTCAACCAAATCTATTCCAATTTTGTTCTACTCTACCTCCAGCCTCATCTTCAGAAGATTTGATAGGGTTTAGGACTTAGCTAAGCCCAACTGTTGAATTGGCCACTTAGCACTAAGATAAATGGATGAACATGAATGCCATGTTCAAATTGTAATAGAAAACACTAGGTTAAGAGACACTAATCATCTGCTCTGCTTTGGCATCGTCTGGCTTCTCCCAGGCCTCAATTTCATCCTCCATAAAATCTCCATTTACAAGATCAGCAGATGTAGAAGAAGGTATTCGGTGTCGCTGTAAAATACGAAGGGATGCTTCTTTGGCTGCCTGGTAGTTCAGAACCACAACTCGGCCATCATCAAGATCAAATCGAAGGCTCAACTCCTTGCAATCTTCTATGAGCTGCCTTAGATGGCGTAAATTAAGAACATCTGTACCGTTGACTTTTTTCACCTGAGACAAAAGCCTCAGTTAGTATGATATTAACTTGGCATTCTTCCACAAACAAAAGCCATCACATAAATCATTAAATAGCAACTTTCGAATCCGGAAGTTCATATACAAACTAGATACTGCATAAAAAAGTCTTTCACCTCACATAACAACAAAAAAGTAATTCAGAAAGTGGGATATTATACTTTGAGCTGGGGGCAAGCATGCAAATGAGCTAAAGCTTGACCGATGGGCATAGCTAGCTAGCTAATGGAAATTTAGCAAATCAATTGTGCAACAAGACATGCTGAGACTGTAAATGTCTTCATTGTTTTTTGCTTCTAAGCATTACCAGAAACTGTCAAGGATCAGCCAACCACACATACTCTCCATGGTCAAAGCAAATGTACAGCTGCAATGTGCTGGAACCTCCAACATACATCAGCAAAACAACCCCATACTGGAAACGATTTTCTTCCTTCAAGTATACAATGATCTCTAGAATAACACTACCTTATCAACCTCTATAGCCTGGAAACTCTGCCAAAATGGCAACCAAAGAAACACACTGAGCTTTGGATAGATTAAGTCAGAAGTACTGGGCCACTGAAGGACTCAACCTCAAAACATTAAAGAATTGTACGGGAAAGACAAAAAAGATCAGCATGAGACAGCTGATGCTAGATTTCCACCTTCTTTCGTGAGCAATACTGCTACAGTTACAGGAGGTCAAAAGATCAATAAGATTCGAACTTCAATCAACTGATACAACACAAATTGTGTAAATATCAAAAGATTAAAACCAAAGAAGCTCTAGAATTCGAAAACAAAAGTCTCAACAAGTACACTCATATTGTAAAACAATCCTTTGCAACAGACCATTTAGGCTCATTTATCTCTTCCAAGTTCCGAGTCATCCTTCCCTTTATTGGTCCATTCACAAAAATTTTGTTGGCATACACCCATGCACCAATCAGCATCAACAGGGACGAACTCTGTTAAGACTTTAGACAAAACAACGTCATGCAAAATAACATGGGCCTCTTCCCGAACTGTAGAAACTAAAGGATTAGTTGGATGATCCAAAGCTGGTATATAAAGTAAATAGGGGTAGGTGATTTCTAACACTGATCTTGGGCTTGTAACTTGTGCACAAGCTATTATTATAACGAGTCTAATCTGGTACCACATCTGGAACATCATAATATTTGTCTGTAGGCAGTTGTGAATCAACAATAGAAATATACACAACATACCATGAATACTTTGGGTATATTTGCAACAAGCTACAGTAATCCTGTGGCTCATCTATAGCATTTGGAAGAATAGCTAGACTGAAGATTTCAGATTGATGATATGTGTGACTTACTGAACAAATCTACTCTATATGATGCTCGTTCAGAACTATGGAGCCATCTAGAGAATGCCAATGACCCTTAGGCTATGCCTCATAACTCATAACTTGACCTTCTACCTCATCTAGAATATCCTAAGTTCCTAAGGCCCATCTGACTCTTTTGAAACTATCATCGGTGATCCACACTTGTCATTATATGATAGAAGCCAGCCATCTCACATGCTTACATTTGCCAACAACCTCGAACCACTTCTGTTTCTCACAACTATGCATTAAATCAACGATTCCAACTAGCTAGTGTGGGCCACAATTTTACTCTTCCTCAATACCTCTTAGCTCCTAGGTGGGTTGTAGGTCCAATATCCTGGCTGCCTCATCCACTAACGTGATATCCAGCCAAGTAGGTCTCCACCAGCGTCTCTTCCTGATTGACTTGTCATACAAGAAATTGTAGTAGCAACGCAATTTTCTTACCAACTTAGATCATCAAGATTCTCTAACAAATGGAAACATCGATCTTGATGAACCTGGTTTGCAATAATAGCAATGGTCTTTGTTAGGAGTACAATTGACAGGTGACTATTGACATTTTGCCATGTATATGGATAGACTACAAGAATAGCTACAAAAGAAGGGGCAGAGGACCTAAACTACTATATTATGTCCATAACCTTCCACGTTAGGTGAATGATGTAGTATTCCTAGCCAAACACCTCCCATAGCTTGCAACAACATTCAAATGCACTCTTGGTGAATCTGCATAGGTGGATTCCTATCAAAGAAAATTATCGATCCATTATTTACATAGAACGGTGTTAAGTCAAAATCATGCAAGGGTACCATTACTTGGGCAAAGAAATCTCTCCAGACCCCCATTGAAATATCTGGTTAGATAGAAAAAGTACTGCTTAGATAAAAGGATCATTTGGGGGGTGGTAATCTACTTTGGCATGGACGTGGCTTGTCAAAAGTTAGATCTTTATAGACGGCATAAGAAAAAAAAGTTCAGAATTTGTATCATTCGATATACACCGAGTCCTGACATTAACTGGTTTAGTTTATTATAGAGTATATATTACTTCTGGAAGATCAAATCTGTTTTATATTTGAGACTTTATTTTGCAATATGTAACTTCATTCATGTTTTTCAACATACACATTGTCTTTGGGGTACATTTTACCTAATCACTTCTAAATGCTTGTGTATACAATTTTCGTTGCATATATGCACCTCCAAAGAGAAGAGTTTTTCAAGTATTAAACAGTCAGTGAATAAGTGACAGTACACATTTATATTTGTGTTAGCACTTGCATAGGTTTATCACATACATGCATGGCCAAAGTTTAAATTTAAGGTGTTGTAAGTACACCTTTTCTATAGTCGGCGGACATATGTTACTAGCACATGTCGCTTCAAGTTATTTAGCACGAGTTATAGCGTGCATGCATGAATGCATGGTCCCCTTATATGGCTTGGGATCTCTCTCCAGTTCCAAATGCTTAGTTATCTACTGTTATATGGCATTCACGGTCTCTATGACTAGCTTGGGATGCATTTGAGCTGGTTCTTAATGTTATTGAATGGCATTAAAGCTTAGTATCTTTCTGCATGCTCCTCTAGCATTCTTGTTCTATCATAGTGGCACACTCTGAGTGTGGTAGTATGTACGGGAGATAGTCGACCAAACCCCAGTACTTTTAAAGATCTAAAACCACCAACATTTAATGGGTAAGAAAAAGATAGGAATTATGTTTTGCTTGCATGGGCAAAGGGCACATAGTGTCCTAAATGGCCATTTAATAAAAAGAAAGATAATAAGCAAGTACACCTAGTTCAGACCGTTAGTTTCCCCATTGATTCGGTAGCTACCAAAATATAGGTGTTTCATGAGGATCATGAGCACCATTGCCAATTAACCTTTGCAATGCTAGGGAGGCTATTATGTGCCATAACGAGACGCCCTTAAAGTATACCATAGGAGATGGTATAGTTAAAGGGAATGGCAAACTCCCATTGCAGTTAGTAAAGGGCTGCAGTTATGTTATGATAGTACTGGTGCTAGTCATCCTGGTGTGGATTGGACCTATGAGATGATCCTATGTAACTTTTGGTGGCCCAATATGGTTTTAGGCCTACTAGTCTTGTTACGGTGGGAATTCCTCAAAGTGCCTAGTACAGCTGATGTCTAACTCAATGGGTGAAATGCTTGAGTTAGTCAAAAAAATTTAAGACAAGCAATCGTGGTGCTAGTGAGAGTCGAATACGATCGCCAGTAGTGTGGGATGTAGGAGGCTTGATTAGGCCAGCTTTTGTCGACAACTTCGGTGTACGGAGGTGAGTCGGTTGTGATTCTATTTAGGAGCATGTAGAGGAGATCCATGAGCCAACAAGGATATTGGATAGGCAGGAGAAACATCTGTGTAACCGCCTGATCTTTGATATATCTAGTTGCTTGGCATGGAAGACCTCTTGCAGATGCTGCCTGGGAGACCGCGCACGGTTTGCGTGCACAATACCCTAGTTTGGTCATCGCGGACGATGTCTTTTTTGAGTGGGAAGGGATGTTAGAGCCTTTACTCCCTGTCCCGGTTATTTAAAGCTTCTAGAGACACATGTACGCTTTGTAATTATTGTAATTACTGAAATGGCTAAGTCACCAGCCTGTGGTGATCTTTGTAAGTACATTGTAAATAAACTGTGACTAGTTGGCATTGGACCCTAAAGAGTCGTGCTTAGCTTTGGCATGGGGTACTGGGTCATTTATTAGGAGTGGCTGGACTGACCTCCTAAAAAGTAGGAGTTGACTAGTCAACGGGACACGTGTCATATGCTCATTATGACACTTGGTCCAGTGAATGAGTGACACATGTTAGGGTTGACCGGTCAAACATGACACATGTCACATGCTCACTGGGATACCTGGTCCAATGTATGAGACACATTTCAACCTACTCACTTGCCTATGTGTCAGAGTACTGCCAAGTGGCGAGTGTCGACTGTGCACATGTGTCGACTATGCATGGAATTGGCCATGTGTCGACGTTAGGAAAGGTTAGGGTTAAGGGGTGCTTGAGGATTGTGCATAAGTGAGCCTAGAGAGAAGCATTCCTCATCATAATCTATGCAGCAAAGGTTGGGAGGAGACAAGGCAGCCAGCTCCACCATGTTTCGTGTGCTCTGATGTTTGTACATGCAGGGAAATCGACAGGGATCGACATTGCTGATTGCTATGCATGGGATAAGCTAGGTTTTAAATGAAGTTTCAGATTTGGAGTCTGACACCTCAACTACAATAAATATGAAACATTGCCTTGTACAGTGTAGAAGTTCGAAGTTAGTACTTTTACTACTATGAAGTTTGAAGTTATTACTTGATAGCTATGAGCCCACCCACGCAGGAGGAGATGGATGATGAGATTTATAGAGAGTTGGCACAAGCTGACGCACGGGCTTTACGGCGGCAGAGGAGGACAAAGAGGCAGAGGGATAGGGCTGAGGAGGGAGATGATGAGGGCTCGGAGGGTGGAGAGGAGCTCGGGGTTGACTATGAGGAGGAGGAGTGGGTTGAGGGGGATACGGAGGAGGAGGAGGAGATAGGGGCGGAGGCACAGGGGGATGACCTGGCTGACCTGCTGGTGGACCCTGATGCGAAGACAGAGGAGGAGCTAGCCATTCCTGCACGTAGGCCTAGAGCGAGACCTAGAGGTTTTGGGGGGGGGGGTGAGTTCACTTTTTGTAGACAGGAGTGGAGCATCACATGCAGTTGTCGGCCAGGTATCATCACAGTGGGTGGGGCCATCCCAGGGCGTAGGATCACAGCCACCTAACACACAGACACACAGGAGGAGACACAGGGGTGGTGGGGGCAGCCAGATGGGGACCAGAGGAGGGGAGAGAGGCAGAGGTAGAGGCAGGGGGAGGGGGAGGATCCAGAGCCAGAGCACGCAGCAAAGAGCCAAAGCACGTAGCAGAACCAGGGCCACACCACGACGTATGGTTCCCTCCAGTTCCGATTCAACTGCAGACCCTTGGGATCAGCAGACAGGCACAGACTCAAAGGATTCTGATTACCATGACTCCGACAAGTCTTAATTGTATAGTTTTCATTACGTTCATGGAACATCATTGTACCTCGTTTTGGTGCCATGTGGCCCGATATTATATATTATGATGATCCTATTCACAGCAGTGTCACGATTCAGTATTGTTCTTTGTGGTTTTAGTTCGGTAACTTCGGCTTTATGGTTTATGGTTGTAGAGAGAGAGAGAGAGAGAGAGAGAGAGAGAGAGAGAGAGAGAGAGAGAGAGAGAGTATGTTTGAAAAACGAATCTATATGGTTGAAAAACGTTTCATTTAAGGTTCAGTATAGTTCAAAATGATTCAGCATGCTTTTTGTTCAGCATGATTCAGATGTGATCTGAGAGAGAGAGAGAGAGAGAGAGAGAGAGAGAGAGAGAGAGAGAGAGAATCCTATTATGAACACATTGGGGCATTCTCTTTTTTTTGTTAATTTTTTATATTAAAACGAGTTATAGTGTAAATTTGGGAGTTAATGCACCTAAACTGGACCATCCTGTACCCGAAACATTCGGCAAACTACACAGTAATAATGCTCTTAATTAGAGCTTTCATCTGATACCCATATTGCCCAAAAAAAATCAAAAAAAAAATGACTCTAAAAGATTCTAGGAAAATTCCGAATCGCAATTCTGAATCGCAGTGCAACTATGATTTATATTACACGTGACGGGCCTAGAAATACTATTTTAATGGTTTTCTATTTTCGGCCCTAATTTTTTGATTTCACCTTCCCTCCAAGTCAATATGAAGGGAGGTAGGGTATAAATAGCCACTAAGGCTGGTCATTTGCTAGTTTTGATCATTTGAGTCTTGGGCCCCAGAGAATGCTATGTGAGTGCCTTTTGCTTTTTTTATGCATCATTGATACTAAAACCTGTGAATCTGTTCATTATACAACTCATCCTCAAGGGCAGTTTGGTGAGAATTTCTCCCTTGCAGCTCTTCTCCTCTCTTGACAAACCCACAACAATTTACATTGTCCCCACAATTACCCCTATCTACACTATGCGCAAGCCTTCAAAGTTTTCCCTTTTCACTCCACACACGGTCAACAAAGCCATTGATCGTACGAAACATGATCATGCCCACGATATTGATGACCTTGAAGCCGAGCTTCTATCATAAGTTGTAGACATATTTTCCCCAACATGCCAATCTTCTTAATATAGTAGTTATCTCTTGTTTCCCCTATCTTGGCGTACTAGAGTTATTCATCCCATCCATAAAGCCCATGATCCCCTGTCCAAGTAATTACCGCACCATCATGATTGGGCATATTGTTATATATGGCACCATCTTAGAGATATTTTGTGTAGAGGGGCTGAGGGCAACTATTGAAAAGGCACATTAGAGGAAGGACAAATATATTAATTCTTTGTGGATTTCCGACATGCTTTTGACTCGGTACATGTCATATGCTTATTCAGAGGTTGAGAAACCTCCGTTATTCCTCTGACACAATTCTTGCAGTGATGGCTCTATATGAGAAGGTGATGGGACATTTTACATTTCGACATGCTGCATTTGAGCTTATTTCCAACACTATAGGTTTTAAGCAGGGACGTCCACTTTCAGCAACAGTATTTGGTCATTATATTGATAAACTAGAGGAGATGATCAGGGAATCAGGGGGCCCAAGTGGTCATCTTGGAGACATTCTAATCTCCACCTTGCTATAAGAAAAAAGACTGACATAGTAAGTATCTTCTTCAACAAATAGATAAATAAAAGAACCACAACAAATGTTATAGGGATTTTGGAGGGAAAAAGCTATTAAAGTGGAGCTCACACATACAAAACAATAACATGAGACATTCAAAATTCACTAGAAAACTTTGTGGTGTAAGAAATAGCCTAAATTAAAAAGATAGCTATTGGTGGCAAAAAATACTCATATTTGGAACGATGAACAACATAAATAACAACCGAATGGGTTCTAGTCTTCTAGGTTTCCGACTTAACACGTGAAAATGCATTTAACACAAACTAAATATCTACATTAGTTTTAGTGAAAAAGAGAAGACAAGAACAGAAAGGATTATGGAAACTGACTAAAAACAAGCTCCAAATAATGGTGCTGATGGTGCTGCAAATGGTATAAGCTAATCCCTGGATAAAGTTATGAGCAAACCACATCAAAGGAATGAAAGATACAAGATGGCAGCACCTTAAATGTTGGCAAACTTCAAAACACAAGATTATGTGAAATGTGGGGAAAACATGGAAGTGGAGCACTGCTTCACCCTAAGGGACTAGATATAGGGGAAGCTTAAAAAAATTTGGAATTCAAAAGTATCCAACATTCCTTCAAGGGCTTTCAATCTTGGTAGCTACTAGCTAATGTCACTGATGATATCAGATAGAGCATAGCTCAAACTGCAGACAATAGATGGATCAAGACCCCTAAACCATAGGTGACAGGTATTGTTAGGTAACAAGACTCAGGAGTTGGAAGTTTGAAGTTCCGTGTCAGGATTCGAATTTCAGTATCGATTAATCACAAAATATATTCTACATGTTACCCATTAACACTAAGAAAGCACTCGGTTTTGACATCATCGAAGGGTAGAAATTAAGGGAGAGGGGGAAAAAAAAAACCCTACAACCAATTCGCCGGTTCGAACCTAGAGAAACCGATTCTTTTCCGATTCAAGCACGGTTCGAAAAGGCTATTCAAAAGGTACCATAAAACTTTGAAGGGCTTTTTGCCAATCATTCTACTCATTGGTCAGGAAAAAAAAAAGTTGAAAACCTTTGAACAATTTTGCAAGGTTCCTAAAAAGTTTTGTGACCCAGGTACTTCCACAGAAGAAGCACTCAAAGACTCAAGTTTCACTAGTTGGAACAAGAACAGTGACAGAAAAGGAACAATCTCAAGAGGCTGTTAAATGTTTAAAAATATAACCACCTGAAGCTCTGCCAGACGCTCATAGCCTGCATTAATATCATCCATAAGAACCTGTGTATAAATCAAGGTGTCATAATCTGCAAAGATTTTGAAGGAGCTGCAGACAGTGGAATTTTATCATCTAGAAAACATGTGCAAGCCACATTCCAGATTCTTTAGTTCTACTAACATAGATGCAAATTGCTTAGACACACATTGCTTAAAAACTGACACACAATAATGGAAAAGCCAATCCCACTAGACTTCCTACTGACATCGCCTAAAACGTTCTACCTTAATAACAGATGATGAAAGCTTGTCACGGACATAAAGTAAAGGGCACACCATGTATCACTAATTTAAGACACTAACATTACTATAAATGGTAAAAGCATAAGTTCACTAGGAGCTGAAAGTAATAGAATAGATTATCTATGCCAAATAGTATTACTGAGAGAAAATAACTCATACAACCACATGAAATTGATACTTGGTAATCCAGAAATTTAGATTGATTGTCAAGCTATAAATGTCTGTGACCATTTTAAGTTGGCTTCAAGAAAAATTTTCTTACGATTGAAGCTTCTTTGTAAAGTTACTCCTTGTACATGGTCTATATTTGGAAAACAAATTTGGAATTTATCTACGTATGGATCACAATTGTAACGTGTGTGAGCAAGGCTATTTAATAATGTAGTGCAAGTGCTGTCCAACATCCAAGCTTTCAGCAGCTCAGACAAGCTGGACAGAGGCTTTTTTGCACAAGCTGAACTAATTTTGGGGCAGCAAAGACCTCTGGTGAAAGACATCTCCCAAGGATCATTGAATTAGCAAATTTTGACATGCTAGTTAGGAGGATTTAATGTATAGTTAAGCAACCAACAATTGTCATTTTTCATAATGGTTATTGTTGTGAACACGAGGACTCTTTAGTCCAAGTGATTGTGAATTGTAACCCTTTGCCAATCCCTGCGTGCAGGACCTACCACTCAGGCTGCTGCACGTCGCAGGACAGGGGGAGAGGCTTCCAGTTCTCGAGCCCTCGAGGACGAAGAGCCACTAGAAGACGAAGACGACGCAGAGACCTCGCAAGATGAAGCCGACAGCGAGGATTCTTCAAAGGATGAGAGTGATCCATCTGATGATGCTGATAGCATTGACGAGGAACCTGCTCCTAAGCCTGCACGTGCAAGGAGGTCACAGCTTCCACGGGTGACTAGGAGGAGGCTACGTTAGGCTTTAGTCTACCTTAGGGGGACTCAGGAGACTGGCCCATTTGCATTTACTATTTAGTATTTAGTATTTTGGTTAGTTTATAGAAATTAGGAGTTGACTTTGACCTTTGAAGTTTTGAGATTATAAACTTGAGACTAGTTACTAGCAGATAGTAATTTGTTATCATGTGTACAGCGTTATTACCATTTGGCATTTATGGATGAGTTAAAACTACATATATGAATCATGATTCAAGACTCAGGTAACAAGTTAACATTTTGGTAATGTTCAAATGTGGAATGTTTCAATTATCAATGTTGAATGTCGAATGGGATTTGTACTCACAAACTATGATAAGTTGTAAGTTGTAACTTGTTAATAGTTAAAAGTTACACAATGCACATTGTATACATTGTCAATTTTGTGAAATTTGAATCATTGAACATTTTACCACTAACTAACCAATGACATAATACATATGTAATATGTAATATGTATGTTGTGAAATTAATGTCTTATTTAAAAAACCCTAAAACCGATTCGCCGGTTCGAACCTGGAGAAGCCGATTCTTTCCCGATTCAAACTCGATTCAAACACGGTTCGAAAAGGCAATTCGAAAGGTACCCTCAAACATTGAACGTGCTTGAACCTAGATCACCAAATTCAATATAGACTCGAACGATCAAGTTTCAGAAAGTAGCAGATTTCCTACACGATATGCAGGAAAATAGATAGCACGTGAGAATGTCCACTGTGCCCAATATAGGGACCAACATTGTGCTAATCTGAAAAGATCGCCTTGAGACTTTCAAGTGGGGGATTGGATGTATATGAGAATCCTGACAAGTTCTAGTGTAATGTGTACCGGCAAGCATTAGAAGTTGTCCCCTAGATATAGAGGACCATATCAAATCTTGAAAAAGATCGAATCCTTGGCTTACCATTTGGACCTCCCGGAGGGAACTCAAGTGCATCCGGGTTTTCACGTAAGCCGACTCAAGAAGAGTCTACGTGAAGGGGAGCATCTTGGTTCTGGAGACCAATTGGACCTGTTGGATTGAATCATCGGGTGTGTCTCGGCTTGAACCCGAAACGATCTTGGATACAAGAACTACACGATTGAGGAATCGTATAGTTACCAAATATCTGGTTTGATGGAAGGGAAACACCGACGATGATGATTCCTGGGAACATGAAGGGAGCTTAAGGAGAAATTTCCCTAGCTTTAAGTTCTGAGGTCACAACTTGAATAAGGGGGGAAGAACGTCATGCCCACGATTGGTCTTGGATAGCGTGTCCCGCTAGAGATCAATAGCCTACAACCTGTAAGCTAATTATGATTATGAGGGGTTTGGGGCCCTCATGTGCATATGGTCATAATTAATGGTTGTAGGCCTAAACTCATGATGGTGGATAGGATATAAGTATACCCATTGGGCTCTCACTTGTGTATGCTTGATTTGGTGCTAGTAGCTATATGTTGCTAGTAAGACTCCTCTATCCCTTGTGAGTGATTGATCCATAGCTTGGAGGCCATATCCGTAAGATCTAGGTTTGGTTGGGTTGGTTTGTCCAACATCCGTACCCTTCGACTACTATCGAACTCACTTTTTGGAGTTGGATACAAAAGGCTTCCCAGTTCTAGTATGCTACTTAGATTCAAGATCATCTCAGGGTCGTAGATTCATATTGGGACAACTCCGAGTCTCATTACATAAGCTTAGATTGAGACTGGACGCTTCCAGGGTACTTCAAGGGAGGTGAGGATTTGCCAAATATGTTCCTTAGCTGAGGTGGAGTCTAAGGATCACTTCATACTCAGCTGCCCACTTACTATGAGATCAAGGGAGATATCATTGTCTATTCTAAGATGCACTTGTTACAGTGCGGTCATTTATAGCGTATATACGTGAGTTGTTCCTACTATGATAGTATCTATATTAGGCAATTAACATTCCTCGACATAGAGACCAAAGACGATGTACCATTTAAGTTCATTTTGTTGCTAAGAGTTACATGTCCTACCATGAAGAGACACACCCCACAAACAACTTCCTCGACAACGTCATCTTTCTTCAGTAGTAGTAGGATATGATGACAGCATATCATACCATTATATTTGCATTATATTCATCTCAAATCTTAGCAGTTAGATTTACATGTATCCTTTTCCTACTACTTTGGAGATGTTTCATACATGATACACTCCTATTGATACCTCTTTCATCTGATATGCCTTTTAGCATAAAAAAGACATTAATAAAGCAAGCTCTCTCTCTCTCTCTCTCTCTCTCTCTCTCTCTCTCTCTCTCTCTCTCTCTCTCTCTCTCTCGCACGCCCGCCCATCTTCGAGGCTACTCCTGCCTGCTATGCCACACCCATCACTCCACCTTCAACGCCAGCAGAAACCTTCAGCATTACAGTACAAGACTGGATACAACCTGGTGAACTAAAAAGGACACCAACACTCATCTTAGGTTTCACATCAATTGAGCATCGACAGTAAGTGTTACTTAGATGGCCTAAGCTATGAGATACGAATATCTATATGGACGAAGATTTGACATTCATGTAGGTTGAAGAATGTGAAAAGGCCCTCCAGGGGGACAGATCCATAGGGCAACGTCTTTATCTACAGGGACGGTTGTATATGACTTGTTGAAAGCAAATCAATCTCTAAAAACTACAGTGAATTAGTAAATGTTACCGAGTTAGAACTTTAAAGACCAGAGACTTGTCCAGTTGATCTTGTAAATAGTTGCATTTTACCCTATATATTCTTGGACCATCTATTTTCAGTTTTACGGTTACAATTTAGATTTTTTACGACATTGATCCATTTGGCTGCCATAGATATCATGTAAGTTTTATCCTGTCTTATAAGCCTTTTGGCATGGAAAAGATGTTAATAACGTGCGTTCTCTTTCTCTCTCTCTCTCTCTCTCTCTCTCTCTCTCTCTCTCTCTCTCTCTCTCTCTCTATACTAAAAGTTTCCACCATTTTGAGGCCCAGAAAGTAGATTAGCATAAAAATGTTAAAACAGGTAAATACCCCACCTGTGAAAGAATGACAAGCTGCTCGCCAGGCTTTGTCGGGGTTGAAGTGAGAGCACGGTCGCATAACCGGCGTGGCGACGTGTTAAACCAGTCATCACCAAATTCGTGTAAATATGGTTGCGTAAGTGGTACAAAAACCAATCCAGCAAATATATAATAGCTTGGAAGGCGATCAAACTGGTGAATCGGTACAAGTGGACGTAACTGATTTACACGTGCACCAATTGAAGTCAGTAGATTTAACAGGCATCTCCCCAAGCTTTCAAACATTGAGACAGCAAAACAAATATACCAGCAATGAGACAAAATCTCTATCAGACCAGCACAAATTTGTTCTCTCAATCATATTCCACTAGTAATTAAGCTGTCAAACTCTATTAGAATTGGGGATAAACTCATAGTAACCAACATGCCTATTTTTGGGCCATGGAATAGTCAAACTAAAAGTAGGAGGCTGAATGCAAAAGTGTTTGAGTGCCCAGCTCTCTCCAGAGTATTAAAAGTTCTATCAAGGTTAAAAAAACAATATGGCATTTACATCAAGCTATGATATTTACAAAAACAAGATTGACAGCAGACAACAATATCTTTAGCAGTTCAAGAGCTCACTATACTTACCGGACCTAGTTTAACCTTATGATGCACTTCTTGACCTTCTCTAAAAACTTTGAGCATTGCGTGCTCACCCGCTTTCTTCATTGATACATAATGATCAAATGTGATTCGCTCCCTATTACGGAAATTGACTGCACAGTGTATATAAGTCAGCTCACCTAGAAAGAAATATATTAAGAATTACTCTACAAAATCACATTCTATTCCTCAATTGAACACATCAAGACAGCATACATACGAGTAAAAGAGAGCATGCATGTAACATAACCTTATAGGATTGATACACAGTACATACTAAGTGAATATGAGTTGTGTAGGACTCAATTCCAAAAATTTACCCTTTCAGACATAAGAGACACAAAGCACAAACTTTTCAAGAAGGTTATTGGGAACTTGAAACATAAGGAAAAAAATGGAAGTAAATTGCTGATATGCTTAGTCACCATTTCAAGCAAATGCATACTTACATGCAATCTATTTTGATCCCAAAGTTGTCTGAGAGCAAAGCTAATTGAAAGCCTTTTGAATACTTGGCACGTTCATAGACTACGTCTGCTATTCAAACTACATAGGTTCTAATAATGAGAACAAAATAGGGCATGACAGGCGATAGGCATGATACCATAATGCCAATACCTGTCCCATCGTTTGCAATGGGAATGCCATCAAACTCCAGCAGCACATCATCCTTTTTAATGAAACGACTTGTGTCTGTTAGAGGATATATTTTGCTGACAAGTACACCAGTTAATCCTGGCGGCATCTTCAAGTGCTCTCTCAACTGTGCATTCTCTGTCGCCTGGCAAGTAAGCCCCAACGAGCAGAAACCAATATAGCGACCATTCTCTTCCACATCTGCCAAAAAATGGTTTATGATTGGCGCTGGAATGATGTACCTGAGAAGACATAAAAATCAAAAACAATACATTCGAAACACATTTCACCTTCCAAAGCTTTTGCATAGTAGAATATCGTTACCCAATGTTCTCTGCACCAGAAAGATTTTGAAATGCAACACCAATAACTTTATCCTCCATGAGAGCAGGGCCGCCACTGTTCCCCGGGTTGATTGCCGCATCTATTTGGATAGCCATTAGATGAGCTGCCCCGTGAACATATTGTGTAGGTTCAACCCTTGAGACCACGCCCCCAGTTACAGATACATTATCACCGCCTGCAGAAGATGTTAGCATTCAGATTAGAATCGAACTCATGTTTTCAAAACCATCAGGATGCTAAGGTGATGAAGATGATGTGCAATTAGTTAAAGAAATAGCATTGTCGAATTTCATTGAGCAATCCAAGCAATCATAAACAATTGACTGTAAATAGCCCTTACTTAGCCGGAACAAGTGGTTAATATTTACTTGCAAATTCAACATTGATAAGCACATCACAGGATAATTACACTTATTATTGATTGCAATTTGCTTTTGATTCCGAGGTACCAACTCAAAGCACCCAGAAGATATAAATGAGCACAATAGTTTGTTACCAAGCAGGTGTTCATAAGGCATGTCTTGAAGATAACAGAGGCATACCTTGAGGATAACCAACCACAGCAACGGATTCTTGCAGGTATGGTATGTCTCCTATTTCAAGAGCATGCATGCCCTCCCAAAACTCTTCATTCTTCACTCGTAAAAGGGCTAAATCACATTCATGCCCCACAGCCTCTACCTCAGCCCGATACTTGGCTGCTGAGCCATGCTTGCGTACAAGCACAAACGTTTGATCAGCTACCACATGTGCATTAGTCAAAATTCGCCGTCCAGTGATGACAAAGCCTGTTGGACATATCCCAGACACTTAAGCCTTTCTACTTGACATCATTGCAAGCAATCAGCCATCACTGTAGAAAGATGAACACACTCATGAGAGAGAAAACTGAAACTCTACTATTGCAACAAGATTGAACCAAAGTGGACCAGATGCAAAGAGACACAATCAAACCACTTAATCTAAGTCCTTTTACACCCTAAGAAAGGACCGGACTTCATTAATTACACTCCTAGAGGCACTTGGGCCTTTTAGCATATTACATTTCAAGTAAATTTGACAGGTACATTGAAACAGTGACAAGGACACTATATATGAATCTTATTTCTAGGTTGTTACCCAACGTAACAAAGGAGGCGTGCAATTTCAACATTATGGAGTTCACCCAAAAAATCTCAAACCATCAACTCCATCAGAAAAAATGTACATGAAACACTACTACATCCCCAATGCCCACTCACTTCATTGGTAACTAGGTAAGGCCACAAGCACAACATATGTCCATATTGAGGGAGAGTCTTTTGTGTGTGAGGGAGAGGGAGTGTTTGAGGCTTGGGTTTTGTGTTTCTCATTTGACATTTGTATATCTTGAGGGTGGTGTGGGACATGTGTGTGTGATTCATGAATGATGAGAGAGAGAGAGAGAGAGAGTTAGTATTTAGATGTTAGAACTTTCAACTTAGAGCTTAGAAGTTAGAAGTTAGAAGTTAGGACTTAGGGTTTAGGTTTTACTTTGAAGTTTGAAGTTAATACTATTACCTAGTTGATAGTAGATAGCTATTAGCTATGCCAAGCAACGGGATCCTTTATGGGATCACGTCAACCTAAATTCAGGTTGTCACGTTGGGCACAAAGAAGTGGACTTGTAAGTATTGCAGAAATACTTATGGCGCCGTTCCGTTCAAATAAGGGCGCATCTTTTATGTCTCCAAGGACATAAGATCGTTGTTTGCAATTAGGCACCAGAGTCACTGAGGATTGCCGAGATTGGGGACAACTCTCATGCTACTACTTCAGCCAAAGGTGATTCTTGTTTGAACTAAAGTACAAACTTCAAATTTCAGTCAAGAATTTAACTACTACTTAGTAATTAGTGATTATTAACATTTGTGACTCTGTGCCTATGACTTGTCTAAGTTTGTCATCGACCATCATAATCCATTAAAGTTTAAACATTTGCAACATTATTGTTATAGGTGCAGCAGAGCACCAACATTCCACATCACAGTCGTCACCTGTAGCCGGCACTAGGGGTGCACCATCCTACTAGATGGTTGGACCGATGTAAGGAGGCACCATATTATGAATATATTGGTGTCTTCTTACATGGGCACCGTGTTTTTGAATAGGTTGGGAGAGCAGCTTTAGAGTTGCACCAGCATAGATGCTGACAGGCATATTACTACGTTGAAAGTTGATTTTGTCGGAATTCAATGTGAACTAGAAGCGGAAACATTCACAATGAATTAAGTGATTAATGTTCTATGAACAATCACAAATTATGCATACAAGTGGAAGCAAAGTAGGATACCAATGGACACAAATCTCTATACAAAGAATGTATGTACATGAGCAATGCCACTCTCTCTAGTCTCTCCAACCTCTTCAGGCTCTTCCTCACCTCTTCACTGACATTCTCTGCACTTTTTCCATCGTCGCCCTAAAACTCCCACCATAAACCTGTTTCTTATTAACAAATTATCTCTCTTAAAAAAAACCTCTTTTGATTCCAAGCATCTCTCCCACGATTGGAAATAGAAGTTTCCAAGAGCATGAATGCATGCAATTGACACCTAGCCAAAAGCATAATTAGCAATATTTCACCCATGCAATTGACACCTAGTCAAAACCAAAATTAGCAATACTTCACTTATCATCAAAATAAGTCAATGGTCAAAACCATAATTAGCAATGCTTATAGTTAAGATAAGTCAAACCCTAATTTTGAAACGGATGAATCAAAACGCGGGAATCACGTTTGTCTATCACAGCATACATTCTCAGATGTTACATGACCAAGGCAACCAGCTTTCACGACACTCACACGCTTCTCGTTTATTACGCACATGTGGCATGACTATGTCAGAGTACATTCATGGCTTTATTTATCATGGCTATGTACAGCGGAGATGGCAGGGTCCTCTTGAGACTAAGCTAGATTTTTACCATTACAATTTCCTCGATGCCAGTATTACAACGGTATCTGGATAGTGTTCTCTCACATTGTTTAGGGTTCACACTGTGACAGTTACGGGTGGTTTTCACGTGTTCTCTCACATTGTTTAGGGTCACACTGTGACAGTTACGGGTTTTATCACGAGTAAAACAAATTTGAACGTGATACTGAAAGACAGCAAAATGAGAGAATACGTACCAGAGCCAGTGACCTCCCTTTGGGGCTTATTCTGCCAAGGTAAGAAGTAATTTGGACTGCTAGCCACGGTAAAAACTTTCACAACCGCATCCAACGCCATCTGCACGGCTCCATAAGAATCCCTAAGCGATTCCTCCTTGGATGATCCTCCTCCATTTTTGCCAGAAGAAAAACCTGGCACCCGCACTGTAGACGAACAATGCCGCAGCTTGTTTGGCTGACGATAAAACTCCCCATTTCTAGAATTTATGCTCATTCTTGATATTAGGGCTAGATTTCCATGTAAATTTTGTAGCCAACCATTGGACTGCCGAATTACACCTAGCTCTTCCTGAATCCTATAATGCATAGCAGATGTGGTCGATTCAGTGAAATCTGTGCACCTGCTCTGCCCTTCTATTGACATTGACGTTGGTAAAGCTCCCAAAAGGTTTTCCTCATAAGATACCTTTCTACTGGCTTCAACATACAATCGTGTTGCCCTAGGGCAAAAACCAGAAATTGGAACAGACGGGACGCTGCTATCTGTTCGCTTGCAACAGCAAGCACCACCTGTATCAGCTGGTGGCATCTTCGTTTTGTGTTTGTCTACAGAAGAAGACTTTGTTCGAAAATTTGATGGAAATACGTCTTGGCAAATTGTAGTAATCTTGTTATTGACAGTTTTGTTAACTCTTTTACCATGGTTTAGGGCAGAGGCTAGACCAAATCTCGAAACCATCTGGAAGTGATGAATGAATAGGAAGACTTGAAAAATGAGAAGTGGATCTCAGAGAAAGCTTATTCAGTCTAGTGCATCTGTTGATAAATTTACCAGAATACACATTGATCTCCGATTTGGTTTGCTATTTCAAAAAGACCAAAAATTATATCTATCCTCTTTGCAATCTGTATATCAAATGGCAAGATGAGTGCATGTTCCACTCTGTGCTCATAATCAGATCAATCAAATTTTCAGCATTAAGTAGGGATGTAGCTTCTGCTCTAACCCTCAAAGTGCAAAAAGTGATCAGCCCAAAGATAACCTCATGTAATAGATATATACAGAGTGACTGGCCAGATTATATTTCCAAAACTAGATCTCATTTCAAGCCAGGAGCATTCAGTTGCAACAAGTTCAAATCAGATGCACTGTTTATCTTCTAATTTTAAAAAGAATGGCTGATCTTTGCAAGAATAGAATTCTTATCTGATGGAAAAGGAACAATACTGTAAAATAATTTGTGCTTGTAGATTGTGTGGATTGGCCTTCGCGTTTTAACAGAAAAGGCAAGCGATCAAAGAGGCAAAACAGAAGCATTTATACTCTCCATATCATCTGTGGCTGCACGAGCATAATATATAGCCACGGCTACTTCTGAGAGTACTAAACCTACTCTGTTCTTGATTCTTAACCAAATGCCATCACATAACATAAACCCTAACAAAAACCTCTATAAGACACTTCTTTAAAACCCTAACCCTAGACCTCTCTCCTATACTCTTCTTAGCCTTGGGTGAAAGGCAGGCCCTTGCCAAGTTTTTTTGGTTACTCATGACTTCCTGAAATGCATGCAAAGTGTATGTAAATTAAGTAGGCCTAAGCAGGTTTGAGCTCAAAAGGCTTCAGCTCAAATGGCAGAGTAAAGACTTCATCTCAAATGGCAGAGTAAAAGAATTTCTCAAATTATGGGTTGACTCCTGTTTTAGAGCATTTTCACACACAAAGGGGGCCGTAGTGTTGAGTCACACTTACCCGCCCCCACCCCTTTCATCATCCCTCATTTCACACACAAACTTGTCTCGGAGACTTTTATTCTCTCAGTTTTATCCTTTATTAAGCACATGGATGTTCTCTTGCCTAAAAAATTCAAATCCAAATGACACTTGAAATAGGGGCTATAGTGCATGTGGAGATGACATTGGGGAATACTCTCTTGGTATCTTCATGTCATCAATTTTTAGGCAAAATTTTCTTCCACAAGGGGACATCATGTTTTTATGTGAAAAACCTTTCTATTTTCTCTCTCCAATGAATGTTGCGCTTTTTGACAAATAGAACTCTTTGTGAAAACTCCTAAAAGATATAGGCATGACCTAACAAACTTACTTTAAAAATAAATTCAAAAAATTGTAACCTTTGTTAAGGCCATTGAGATGAGTTAAATAAGATGGAAATTCATGCCATGCTCTTGCATTGTTTACATCTTCAAGTAGTGTGCTCCAGACTTGGCTCTTGGTTGTGGCATTTTACATTTGTGCATAAAGATTCTAGTGCATTGTATATATATTGTGCCCACTCTAAACAAAATGATCATAATGAAGGTGGGAGGCTTAATTGAGCCTCAGTTACAAAATAGGGATGTATTTGCTCCAATCTTGGCCTAACATGCATGTATATTGTCTATAATGCTATGAAATAGAGTTGCAAATACTTTAAAAATAATATAAGCTCTTAAAAATTTTAAAGAATGGATTGTTAGACTAGGCTATGTTATTGATTTAGTGCATATTTGCAAATAATATAAGCTCTTATAATTTTTAAAGAATGGATTGTTAGACTAGGCTATGTTATTGATTTAGTGTATATGCACTTGCACCAAGCCACTGTCAAAGTTCCACAAATATACTAACTCTTTTGGCCCTCACTCTTCTTGTGCATTAATTGGCAAAACCAAAGTTTAAGCTTTTACTAGATCTTTTTTCTTTACAATAGAATACTTGCAGTAGCATCACTATCTATAGCACATAAGTAAATAGAAGGCATTGTAGCCAATTTTTTACCCCCAACACAAAATCTTTTGAATGAGAAATGGCAGAGAGACCTGTTTTATAAAGCTTTTATGATTTTTTGAAAATTCACATTCTTTTTTAATCTTTAATTAACTTATTATTTCTAAAATGTTACGAGTTTGATATGAGTATTTTTAAAATTGTGGACTACAATCATAAAACATTACAAAAAATGAATTCCTTAGAATTTGAATCAATGAATAATAGCTGCTTAAACTATAAATTAAAAAAATTAGTTAGATTTTTTTCAAAAAACATACACTTGAAAGCATTCTAATATTTGTTTGAAAGATTGTATTGACTTATATATGAAAATTTTGACACTTGTAAATAATATTGTAAAATGTAAAAGTGAAAACTCAAAAGTCGGATATTGTGCAACATCGTTCAATTTTCTTTTCAAGAAAAAATAATTGCAATTCACAGATAAATCTCATTTTTTATATAGTCAATGGTAGAAATACAAGTCACTTTAATGATGCCTAGGGGAGTACAGTCACAAGTTTTCTGCTAAGTTGTCTGGATCGACTTCAGTGGGATTTTGAACATTTGATGAAGGAAAAGTTGGAGCCTCTTGAGTAACAACCTCTGTGATAATGTTGTACTCTTGCTCTACAACCTCCACTAAGTCTTCCTCATCACCTGCAATTTTGCTAGCAAATGGTTGATGATCTTGATTTTTGAGTGCTAATATGATTAGTTAACTCCTATCTAGAATTTGAGCATCAAAATCTTGACACTCAGCTTCAGATTTTTCTTCGTGTTGTCTGGCAATCTTCAATTCTCTGTCCAGCTGAATAATCTTCTGGTTTATAAAAGTATTTTCAAATCCCATGTCTGAAATTCTCTACTCCATTTCTTTTTCCTTGTCAAGCATAGACTGGATCACTTGCGTGTAGTAGGACCTGATGGTATCGTTCTTGGTTGGCATGAAATAGGTGCTGGTAATTCTTCTTTTTCAAAAACATCTTTCTCTTCAAATCCCTCAGGCACTGTGGCGTCGAACTTCTTCAATGATTTCACAACTTGCTCGACTCGAAGTGTGGCTGGGGCATCTTCAACTTGAAGTTGCTGAGGTAGCTGACATGAATCTTCAACACCTACAGTAGTATCATGGATTTGTTTGAATCCTCTTCTAGGGGATTGGAGTTCAAAGGGCGTAGGGCTCTAGGGCATCTAAAAACTTTGGAGGCCCCAAGGGGGTTGGAATCATCGAACATATCCATAAAGTACTGTGTGTTTGGTGAAATAGCTTTAGTGTGTGGAGGTGAGGCGGCCTGGACAACTGTGATGAAAATGGTAGCCCCAATAGTTACAGACTATCCTTGAGTGGAATTAGAGGTGAGGGAAGCATCATAGATGGGGGGAATAGGAAGTTCAGTGCGAACAGCAGCAGGGGGAGGAAGCGCAACTAACGATGTATATCTAGTATGGCATCACGACACGGAAGGCGAGTCAGGAATGATGATCTCGCTGCGTGGACGATGTCAACTTTGTGAAACTGGAGGCTTGGTGGGATGACTTGGCCGGTTCTTCTTCATAAACCAAAAGCACAGAATCCAGGTGGAAGCCATGGATTTTGTTTTCAAGGTGGGAGGCTGCTAGAAGAGACAACAAGGAGCCAGTAGCAAACTGTTGTTTGGTATTACTCTTAATGGCTCGTTTAAACTCACCAAAAATAGTCTTGAACCAATTATATTGTTCGAGAAGGGCCTTGGCTATCTTGGCATAGGACTCGACTATCCTATGTAGGATCTGAGAAGTGATGCAGTCTTTTCTAAGGTTGCCAACCATCAGAAAGTAATTCAGAAGCTTGGCAATAACATGGATGGCAGGCTCAGTGATGGCATCGAGGAGGTAGTTGTCGTTGGTCCAATGCAAATCATTTGTTAGGTCAATGTAAGGCTTAATAGCCTGTTTGGTTTGTTTATAGTTGGGTGAGGCTTGGGTACCAGACGCTATAACTATGGCAACAAGGGCGGTCTTAGTCACGCGTACCTTGTGTGTGGCTCCCTAGAAGGTGATGTTAAATTCGGATTTTTCTTCCTTCCACGTACTAAAGGCAAGAGTGATGAAATCCATGTTGATTCTCTCAAATAAGGCTCTCTCATGAATACCCATTGTAGTAAGCAAAGGCTCCGCAAGGGTCATCCACTGAGTGACCATGCTTGTGCTAGGAAGTATCATGATATCTGTAGCAGATGGGACATCACGATGACTAGTATAACGAGGAGATTGGGATGTATCTGTGGAAGACATGATGATCAAAAACGAAAAGTAAGACGCGCGAATGTATATCAAAAAACAGTTCAAAAAGTTTGGAAAGCTTTGGTCGTGGGAAAAATTGGCAAGAGCTTCGCTAGCACAAGTGAGAAATGAATCAAATTCAGCCAATTTATAGGTGAATTTGGAGGGTGCATTACACTGAATACTAGTTTGGCTGATCAGTTCTGAACAAAAATTTGCAGGCATGTATAGTACTGTGAAGATAGGCTATAAAAATCTCGACAAAGGTTTCTGAGGACCTGAACCTATCCAACGAATGTTTTCCAGGGTTGGTGAAGAATGAACTTTTATTCCAGGAGGGTCCTTCGACCAAGTACTGTCATAAATGTATTTTTTCTAGATCTGAGACTATGTCCAACCTAATTTTGACATTTTAAGGCCATCTATCATGTCATCGAAGGTTCATAATGAGAGTAAGGTGCTCAGCAAAGGTTCCCAAAATGACATATTGCTGATCATTCGCCTGACTCAAAAAATGGATTTTTTCTGGAGAAGAACCTTCGCCCAACTCATTTTAGATATATCTAAAGTAGATGTACAATCTGGAGGCTCAGCGAAGGTTTTTGATACTATATAGGCAACATTTGATTGAAACAATGATCTTATAAGTCATTTTTCAAATAAAAAATATTGTGCTTCCTTTTTTCCATGCTGATCACTTTTCTGACTTTTGCTCTCAGTTTTTTTGTTTTTACTATCTTTTTCAAACAAAAACTGAACAATTAAATATTGAAAACAAAAAATTGAAAAACAAATAAAATTGAAAATCATTGAGATTAGGCTTGCTGAACTGGTGGAGCAAGCTACCAAAACTTGCGTAATCGGCTACCATTCATCGGAGTATTAAATAGTTTTTCGTCCAAGTGCTCAAGAATTACTGCACCATACTTTAGGATTTCCTTCACTTTATATGGGCCTTCACCATTAAACTTCAATTTTTCCTTGATCAGCTTGGTTTTGTACATTAGTGCAAGATCTCCTGCTTTCAGATCTTTTTTGTGCAATCGACAATTGTGCCATGCCTTTCGGCGGGCTTTCTCTGCTACTAACGCATGAACTACCATTAATCGTGTTTCACATAATTTGTGCCACGCTTCATGATGTAATTGTTAAGACTTATCATCATTTAGCTGTTCTGTTGTCGCTATGCGTAAAGATGGGATTAAAAATTCAATCGGCATGACAACATCTTGACCGAAAACCAGTTGAAAGGGTGTTTGATTTGTACTATTTTTGTAAGCAATTCTGGATGCCCATAATGCTGCATACAGTTTATGTTCCTGATCAGACCGACTCGCTTCAATTGTCTTTGTCATAATAGTGTAGAGAAGCTTATTGGAAGATTCAGCTTGGCCATTTCCTCTGGGATAGTAAGGAGGAGTATTATATCTATGTATAACAAAAAAAATCTTCCAGTAAACACTTTATTGTTTGATTAACAAAGTGTGTACCCCAGTCACTGACAATCTTGATCTAACATCCAAATCTGATAATAATATTTTCATAAGAAAATTTGGCCATAGATTTCGCATCAACAGCTTTGACAACTTTGGCTTCAACCCACTTGGTCATATAATCAGTTGCTATGATATGTATCGGGCTTGAGATCCATGCGCGACAAGATGAATAGGACCAACATAATCCAATCCCCGCTTTTCAAACAGTGCTTCTGATAAAACGGGATGCAACGGTTCATAGTTTTGTCTAGTAAACCGTCGTGCTCACTGGCAGACATCACATGTCTGAATATAATTTTTTGTTTCCTTATGAAGCGTAGGCCACCAACAACCTGATTGCAAAAGTTTGCGAACAGTAATATCTGTAGAGAAATGTCCTCTGCCCATGCCATCATGTGAAAACATGACTAAAATGGGATTTCATGTGGTAAAACACATCTACGTAGAATATTGTTTGATCCACAACGATACAATTGTCTTGCAATTAATTGATAAGGTTGAGCCTTATGAATCAACTGTCTCTTCTGTACTTTTGTCAAAGAGTCACTCGGTTGTCCTAGCATCAGGTACTCAACAATATCTGCTGCCCACGCAGATACTGCTTCGACATAGAACAAAGCAGCATCTGGTAATTCATCATCCATTTCAGTGTTAACTAGTGTAGATTCGATTCGTGAAACATAATTGGCTAGATAATGTTGCTTGCCCTTTCGAACCACAGTTTGAAAGTCAAATTCAGTCAATAATAGTAACCATCTTTCGTCCAGTATTGCATTTCTTGTTTACCAAGTAAAGTAACGGTTGGTGATTTTCCGTATAAAATGCAAAGTGCGTATAAAATGCAAAGTGCGTTTCCATGAGATAGTGACGAAATTTTCGAACAGAAAAAATCATGGCTAACGCTTCACATTCTGTTGTTGAATAATTCTTCTCCGGATCTGTAAGCTATCTACTTGCAAATCGTATAGGATAGTCCTTCTTATAATCACTTGGCCGCGTCAAAACTGATCCAATGGCATATTTCGAGACATCCGTGTGAATATGAAATTCAATCGTCCAATATGGAGACCATGGTATTGGTGCTGAAGTTAATGCTTTTTTAAATTTTTCAAAGGCTTCTAACGCCTCTACTGTCCAAAGAGAAACAGTAGTCAGTTTGTATATAGGTCTTGCTAAATTCGCAAAGAAGATAATAAAAATTTGATAGTAGTTCGCATGACCCATAAACACATAAACTCCACGAATCGTTGTTGGCAGTGGCAATTCCACAATAATCTTGATTTTAGAATAATTTGTGGCAATACCATGTCTCGATATTGCATGCCCAAGCACAACTCCATGGGAAACCCATATCTGGCATTTTTCAGGATTTAGAAAAATTTGAAAATACTTTTTCCAATCGATCCAGGTGGTTTGTATCTATACTATATGGACTCCTAGGTCATCCAAGTATATTTCAAGAAATTTCTGTAGATAATCTTTAAAAGCAAATTGCATTACTCTTTGGAATGAACTTGGTGCATTATAGAGTCCAAATGGCATTACTTTATAAGCATAGATGCCCCATTCTATTGCAAAAGCTGTTTTGTGACGATCGGCAGCTGCAATCTTAATCTGGTTGTAAGCACTTAAGTCCATCTAGGAAACTATACGCTTCTACTCCAGCAAGGTGATCCAAAATGCTTTCAATAAAGAGTAACGGAAAGTGATCCTTCCGCGTCACTTTGTTCAAAGCCTTGAGATTTACACAAATCCTCAATTTCCCATTCTTCTTAGGAACAATGACAATCGGTGAGATCCATTTGATATGCTCGATCTCATAAATGAAATAAGTGTCAAGCAATCTTTGAAGTTTTTTCTTTATCAGGTCCGCAACATTAGGATTACAACGATAGAACTTTGTAGCCTTTGGAACTGCATTAGGTACTAAAGGTATGGTATGTTCAATAATTGACATCGAAATACCCTTCAGATGTTGATAAGTCCAAGCAAAGCAATCTTGATACTTAATAAGTAACATGCGGAGTGCTTGATGCTGTTTAGGATTAAGTTGCAATATGACTTGCACAATCTTTTGTGGTTCTCCGGATTTGGCAAGATTCATTGGTTATGTCCTAGCTGGGCCATCGTAAAACATCTTTCAAGTCTGACACGTGTTCTTCGGGTTCATGATGTGCTTTAGGTAATATGATAACCATATCATCCAATGTATAACATTTAAAATGTTATGGCATATAATGTTGGACTACATCTACTTGTTCCTTTTCGAAATGACTTGTCTTGGATCTTCGCTTAGCCTTCTTAGCAGGAATTGATTGTGGAGGTGAGGACTTTTGAAACGATGATGCCTTGCTAGAATTCTAAACCTGTAGACTTATCCTTGAATTTTCCTTTGTCTTTATCCAATAAGGGTGACACATTCGCTGAATCAATCTTTTGAGGAGGATTGTCCCATTTCAAGACCGTATTATAATGTTGCTTGGCTTGTTTCTTCATCATTGATCCTATAATCCTATCTTCCTTCAATATAACTGCTTTGGGCAGTTTTATTGCTGGTTCATTAGGAACATTACACACTCCAAATATGGTCGGATCCATATGATTTAGAATCTGCTCATCCGTAAGTTCTGCATTGTCATCATAAGTCAAGGCATGACTCACAAGTATGAGGTTATCCTCAATTGGATTTGGTATAGGATCCGTTGATATCCAAGCTACATTCAGCACATTCAATGGAAAAGTGATCGGTGTATCCAAGGTTCGATCCAATAAAAAAATCTCACTCAAATCTGACTGATTATCTTGTTGACACATATATCTTGTTGTACAATCAATCATTGCAAGAACTTCATTCTAGTTGATGTATCCGTTTGAGAATCATAATGAATCTCCCAAATTTTCTCTCGGGTCGATCACAATATGATCCATTGTTGATGAATCATCATCCTCTTTTTTTGAACCACTAGTTTGATAGTCCAAGTTGCAAGATTAACTTTGACTGCACGTTCACGATTTTTCAAAATGATTTTCCCAGTACCCCAGTTATGAATTACTTGCTGCAACTCGTAACCATGGATGTCCCAATAGCTCTCGGTAGACACTTGGTGTTTCTGGT
>CM055097.1:52254923-52372591 GCA_029204225.1 Diphasiastrum complanatum
TTGACAGAGTTATAGCCATCTAAATGCTGGATATTACCTCATAAATTTCCAATAAAAAAATCATAAAAAACAAGCAATGTTTGACCAAAAACATAGCCTAGAATCATAAATCATGGAAAACCACCCAACCAAGTAAAGAAATCGATCAATCTCCAACAACTTCACCCTTGAGCTCCGAGCCAAGGAAGATGAAGAGAGAGAGAGAGAGAGAGAGAGAGAGAGAGAGAGAGAGAGAGAGAGAGAGAGAGAGAGAGAGAGAGATATTAACAGAGCAAAGTTCCTCTTACCCTTTATTCATAGACTAACAAGGTAGCACATAGCTGAAAAGTATATAGTACTAATAAAAGCACCGTAAAGCGAAACATATATCAGACATCCAGGTACCTGCCACCATCCCACCATCCCACCACACAAAACCGCACAAGTTAGCACAGTGAGGAAGACATGTGTCAACACTGAATGCCATTGTTATCCATATACAAAATACGTTAAGCTTAGCTAAGCAGCTTGCAATGTAAAATAAAGTTTTATTGTAGTCCAATCTTCCCTTACTAGTTTTTATTATAAGTACTAATGGCCAAACCATACTAGTACCGTATCAGGGCATCCACCATACTGATCAATTTGCTGGTTTTGTCCGTATCGTTAAATAAAACACATTACGCATTTGAAAACAAGCCATAAAGAGCATAGCAAATAATGAGCGTGTAAGCGGTTTGGACCGGTACATGAGCTGGCGGCAAATCCATGCCATCCCATCACTCTTGTCTATAAACCGACAATGTATGGTGCTCGTGACTTCTTGAGCAAATCCATGCTATACAAGAGTCCGCAAACCTTACTTACCGTTCTTACAATTTCAAGTCACATTAGTGCTTTAGACATTATCGGAGAAATTGTTATAAGATAGTGCAACTAAACATTTGCGTAAGCATATTCATACTAAGACCAGGGCAAATTCCATGCCATTCCGATCCTATGCATGAATTCGTTCTTGGTACAAAACCATGGACTTACAAGAACACACAAGAAGTATGCAAATCCTTATCTAGAAACCAACCAGCTATAAATTCCAGGGTTATGATCATTCAAAAAGCAACCATTGATCTATTGTAGAAAAATATACACGTTATCATATCATACTACTTTTTTTGTAGACTTTTGTCAGGCTTACTCTATCACCCTACGTTTTGAGCCATACTAATAAAAACTTGTGAGAATATATGCATTTCTTACCTGAATGGTAGACTAAACCGATTCTTGCGAAGCGATCACGTTTGTGGTATGTAGTTGCGAAGATTGACCTTCCGTATCCATTTCTGAGAATCACCATAGTGTAGAGACATGTGTACGAATAGTCCAATTAGTTTATAGTATGTACCAAACGAGTTTATTGTCCTCTTTTAAAAGCATAATCTGGAGTGTAAATGTTCTGAGTGTCATACGTACCTTATACCTGATGTCAATCGAGTATACCTAAACCCTTTGTGCTCTTTTATGCTGTAAAACTGTGTGAGACAGAGATAATCACATGTATTATCATTAATCTATTATTGTAGTGAGCTCTTATTCGATTCTAGTGGTTTCTTTCATCAACCATCAGTATATTGTGATAATGACATATTTCTAGCACATGTGTGAGAACTTGTGAAGAACAATGCGTGCTTTGTGAGAACTTGTGAAGAACAATGCGTGATTTGCTGTCAAACTAGTGAGCTTTGATAGTTCTCAAACTACTTATCACTGGTCAGCGATTTTTGCCATATTTCTCAGCAGGAGCCTCAATACTCGCGTTGTAGCATTCAGTGCAATACTATAAGCTACCTCAGCGATTTCATGCATATGTGGTAGCACTACCACAACCTTCATCGCTGTCAAATGGGCTCCTAATCAAGCGCCCTCAGATGGCCATCGCTGGCTTGTAGGACAAATACATATACTAGCAAATATTGAAAGCAATCATGCATGCATAAATCCGTTTGATCCTCTCATATGCTTGCTACAAAAGCTATTGCTGATATAACAAGAATGTCAAAGGTTGCAACCGAATTCATCCATCTCTTTTGCATACAAAGTGTTCAAAGTAGAAGTAAACAAGTAAGAAGGCCACTTACCAAATTATTTCGGAGTTTGCTCTCTGATCGTTGTCGTGTAAGCTCTCACACTGCAATTCTTGTTGTGCCTAAGCAGAAGGTAAGAGAGGATGATGAGAGAAGAGGAGAGAGGGCATGGAGAAAGCCTACAGGCCCATTCCTTCCTCATATAGATGCATTTGAAACAAGAGTACTCAAGAAGCAGAGGCTGTAGGATATACCTTCACTAATCTTGACCGTTGAAGTGGCTTTGGTGGTTTTCAAATTTCCCTCCAAATGTTACAAAGGGTCATATATATATTTTTAACAAAAACTAAGGGCTAAGTGTAGAATAGAGAAGTTGCATACCATTCATGCGAAAGAAAGAAAGAAAGAAAGAAAGCTTTATTAATGTCTTTTCCATGCCAAAAGGCATATAAGACTAATGAAGTACTTGTCATGTATGTGGTAACCATGGGAGCGTATAAAAACGTCTCCAAACTGTAATAAAGAAAACATCTACTACAAACTAAAATAGACACGCATGCGAGAATGCGCATAATAATAATCATATGTATCTAGGGTAAGATGTCAAGGTTGTGCTGCTGCTGTAAAAAGATGTAATGCGAGCCACAGAATGGAAAAGCACTGGAGCCTGCCGGCGGCGTCTGTGAGCATGAGCATGTGCATGTGTAGTAGTAGTAGTACGCCCCTGCGTAGAATGTCTAGTAATCCTGGTGGTAACATGATGGTGGGAGGTACACTGTCTCTGATCTCTATGAGCATGAGAGTGGCCAACATCCTCGTCGCCATCCTCATCATAATCCTCATCCTCAGGTACTAAATCACGCGATCTACGTCTAGTAAAGAACGAAGTAATCAATGGCTATGAGATAAAATGTTGGGGTGTCTCGTATAAATCTCTTCGTAGTCTGGACATCTCGTGTACCATCAGAGCGACACACGATGGGCCCTCATAAGCTATGAGAGAGCGTAGAGCGGTAGGCATATCTCGGAACAGGCAATGATATCGCCCTCTAATCTCATAATATACAGGGCACCTAAATATAAAGTGCTCCTCAGACTCCACCTCACCTAGAGAGCAGAACTGGCAAATCTGCTCCTCTCTAGGAATACCGTGGAACCTCCCAGTCTCAATAGCTAGCTGATGAGAGGACACCCTGAGCTGCCCCAATGTGAATCTGAGGCAATGTGACAATCCCGAGTCCAAGTAGCGCGGCATGACCAGGGTCCCTGATGCATCTAGCTCCAAGAAATGAGTCCAATAGAAAGCTGGCTAGAGAGAGAGAGAGAGAGAGAGAGAGAGAGAGAGAGAGAGAGAGAGAGAGAGAGAGAGAGAGAGAGAGAGAGAGAGAGAGAGAGAGAGAGAGAGAGAGAGAGAGAGAGAGACTGGCAATGAATCACCAAAATATGGAATGATGTAGGATGAGTTTCCACTAGGCTATATAGCCCCAAAGCCTCCCTGTGCATGCATCCATACAAGGCTAAGACTCCCCAAAAGCACAATACATTGCTATTGATGCTCTACACATGCATTGATTGTCCTAAACCATGTACTTACTCCACTTAGTGTGTACTATGGGCCTCACAAGGTTATTAATCACATTATTGGCCTCATTCAGAATAACATGGCGTAACCAATAATCTTGAGTACTGGAGTACCGTGTATCCAAGTCTAGGACTATGCCAAGTCCTATATATAGGACGTGGACATAACACACATACCTTTGAGCATTATCCACTTTGCTTTGATAGCTTTGGAGGATTTTTTTTTTCTCAAGGCGAGCAATCTTGAGGTATTTTTATACTCGTAGATGGCCTTTAATGTATCCCAAGCATTCTTGAGAGAGACACATGCTTCTATCTAACTAAGAATCTCATTGGACATATTCATCTTTATGTAGTGAAGTGCCATTGTAGATATCTTCTTGAACCTCACATTATCTTGAAGGATTTAGGCTCCTCCTCAATCCCATTACTATATCTGGGAGACCTTAAAGTACTAGAATTGATTCTATTTAACCTAAGTGAATTGATTCCATTGACTATCTTATAAACCTGTAAATTAGAATATTTAAATCATCTGCATTTTTGAATTGTTTCGTCGCACAGTTCGCATTTTTGGGTCATGAGGAAAATTCATCCCTAGGTCTAAAACACTTAGAAAATAACTCTTTTTCCCGACACTTTCGCATTTTCGCATTTTTTGCGAAAAAGGCGACACTGTTTTGAAATGCCTTAGAAATGTTTTCTGGCCTATTGTCGCATTTTTTCGCCTTTTGGAAAAAAGCGACACTTGCCCTTAGAAAAGCAACACTAACCTTAGAACTGGTTTCTGCCCTACTGTCGGCTTTTTGGCCCTTGGAAAAAAAGCGACACTGTCCCATTTTTTGCCTTTTTGAAAAAAGCGACACCGTCTCCAAATGCCTTACAAAAGTTTTTACGCCTACTGTCGGGTTTTTCACCTTTAAAAAAAAAGTGACACTGCCCTTGAAAAAGTGACACTGCTCTTAAAGTCGCGAAAAATGTCCTTTAGCAAAAACGTGAAGGTCTGCAGCATGAAGGCACTGTGCAACGGGCAAGAGGCAGCTAATTCATGGAGGACAATGATAGAAAGCTGGAATCAATTTTCTTTAAGGCTGATGCATTTTTTTTATTAGATCTTTTAATTTAACCAGATCCCTGGATTGATCACATAAAGGATCAACAAAGGATACAGACAAAGATATACAGAGTATACGAAAGAGCAGCAGGTGGCCTGGTAAGCCAAAAATCGCAGGTCATTATTTGTGATTTCTAACATCACGATTGGCTTTGGCATACACTTTATAACCTACAGGTGGAGTTTCAAGCAGTTTGGAGATGGCAAACATCAATGAGGCAATTTCGGGCGATGCAAGCAAACTTGATGGGGCTTCTAACTACAACATCTGGAAATTCAAAATGAAGAGCATTTTGATGGAGAAAGAGTTGTGGGAGATCGTGGCAGGTATTGAAGTCCGGCCAAATACCACTCCATGTGACATGAGGGCCTTTGATAAAAAGGCACAAAGAGCATTGTCCTTAATCAATCTTTTAGTGAAAGACCATGTAATCACTCATATAAGTGATGCCACGACGGCTACAGCACTAAGTGAGGCGCGTATCAAGGAAGAAATATAGATCTAGCAGTAGCTAGTTCCTTTTGTGAGAAGAGAACACCTTTCTCACGCCGACGCGCTGATTTGGGAAACAAACAACGCTCAAGAAAGAGTTTCAATGTACACTCGATTATGATATTATAGACGAGTACATCCTTTTCTGTTCAATGTGTAATCTGTGAATGCTGCGATGCTTGTTTAATTTTATCAGTAGATATATTTTCGCTGTCATTAAGACATTATCTGTTGTTCATAAACTTATAGTCAGATTAGCAGTAGCTATCTGTCGTTCGAAGGATGATTGATTGCGGGTTGAGGCAGTAGCCTTATCCGACAGATCGACTCCATCTGAGCTTCATCGCTTTCCATCACTCCTAAGGTTCGAGGCATCACAGATATATTTAAGAGACTCGTGATCCGTCATAAACATGAATTTAGATCTGTACAAATAATGTCTCCAAATCTTTAACGCATATGGATGACAACAAAAAGTTCTTTCTCATAAGTAGAATATCTACTTTGAGTTGGGTCCAACTTCTTGCTTTCAAAAGTCATAGACCTACCATCCTGTTTTTACAAATTTATTATGAGGAACTATGTAAGATGGAAAATTATGATATAAGATCCATATAGCACTAGTAGTAGGATTGGTCTATTAGTAGCTTGTTTTTTATGAGCTACACTCCTTGTCATCAACAATAAAGACTACCTTCTATCATAAACCAATTCCATGATGAATTGTATCAATAGGCTCGTTTTCAAAATTCACACCATCAAAACTACAAGTTTTGCACATTCATTACAAGACCCTCTAAAGCATGGAGACTAATAACTACCTTTAAGATCAACAAGGAATGAACTAGTTACATTACATAATGTGGAGGTGACATGCTAACACACAAAGCATGTAGATTTGAAAAACTGTTCTAAAAAATATGATGATCCAATTGTCAATAATTGTCAACAAATTAAGCTAGAAAAGTGTTTGCCCATTCACGATGCTCTTTATTTCCAAAACAAAATGTCCTTCTATGGAAGCATATCCTAAATTTCCATCAATTAATCTTTGTAAATCCTTTGGATTTTATATTGATTCCAATTCTCCCGTTCAAAATGATTCTCATGAGGCAAGTATCTCCACCACAAATACAGCATGATCTCTTTATATTTATCTCTTTGACAATCTTAAGTAATCATGTCAACGTATGAGTGTCTAGTTAGTTACTTCATCGTGATGCATGCAAGTGTGTAAGCTATTTTCTTGGATGAAATAGTCATGCCACTAAGTGCATGCTCTTTCTTCTTTAAAATGTCTCAACTTTTTAGCCATAATTGATCTATACTTTTCCTCAATTGCCTACAAAAATTTGGTGCTTGCTTACATGTAAAATCATGAAAGATTGTGCGTTGTGCCATTAGTCGTAAATAACTATTTCAATAGATAAAAGTTTGCTTTAATTGGAGAATCCATATAGACCTTATTTTTGAATAGTGCATGTTGAGAAATTTTTTGCTAAGGTCTCTGTCACCAAAGCGATTCTTGATAAGAATATGCATTGGGTAGGGACTCTTCAAACATCTGACTTTGGCACCCTCATAAAGTGCCCATCTTGGTCTAACAATATGTATTATGCGTAGTATTTAGAATATTTGCACCCATATCTCTTATTGTATTTTGATATTAAAATTGTCAAAATTTTCGAAGGGTTTATTCCATAGAAACTTATTTTCATAAAATTTGTGACAAAAAAGATCCACATGTTTTCGACCAGCCTAACAAAATTCTCTATAACAAGCATATTACCCAAGTGTACGTAACTAAGATAATCATGTTTGAAGTTTTGCTTTATTAGTACTTTGCAACTTTACCCAATAGAACTATCATAAATCTTTGAAACTCTACAAGACCTCCCTAACTTGATGAAAAAACAATCAATCGTATGCACATTTGAAGAGTGAAATCATGTGAAGAATGTAGAGTAGAGTAGGACCAACACACTTGGTTAAACTATTTCAATTTTAGTTGGATTGGGCGATGAAGTCCTTGTTGCCAAGAAATTTGTCCTATTGTTGCCATGTATTATGGCAAGGAGTTACTTTTGAGCATGTGCAATGAGTTTTGTCATAGATATTTAATGTATTACACTCTATCTCAATGTGAAATATGTATAAAGACATATGCATGGGTCATGATGAAAGGTAAATAAATCCAATTAGTGGGGTGGATAAGGCTAGACAATGCCATTGATCATTAACAAGGTGACATTAACACTTCAAAAGCAATTAGGACAAATATGTGGTGTAGAAACAGCTCACATCATGCAATATGTGGGAGGAGCACTGGCAATCCAAGACAGGAAAAGCAATAGCATGATAGAAAGCATACATGAAAGGCCATGTACATTACAAAAGGCCAAGAAAAGGGAGTGACTACCCACTAAGCATTAACTAACTTTGGGAGAAAGCATTGTTTAAAGCATGAGTCAAGTTTTCACTAAAAAGCGAACAAGTTCGATACATGTAATCAACCACATACAATTAGATACCCATATAACGGTATATAAGTGCACCTATCTTGCACCAACGAATCACAAAAATTTAAGTGAATAAGTGGACTTAGAGTTAGGTAGATGCACGATACCAACCAAAGAAGATAGGCACATAAGTGCATTTTGGTTTCCAAAGGGGGCTTGAATATGGGACCAAAAAAACTTTGGATGCCAAGCTAACCAACTGAGCCAACCCTTGGATGATTGATAGCATAGTAGATATCACATCCGCTTTCCTTGAAGTCACATTGAAGGGTTATGCTAGCCAGTAGATCAGGTAGATAGTCAAGATAAATAGTAACAATATTTGATCAATGGTCAAATTGAGCAAACAACTGGATAATCTAACCAACTTCAAGCTCTAAAAGAAACCAATGCTCATTTACAAGAGCTAGGGTATTTCATTTTGCATTGGTTCAAGTCATTTAAATGGAACGTTTCAAAGTTGAAAGGTTCCGAGGTAAGTTCAATCAAATTACAGTTCAAAAGAATATGTTCCAATCCAACATTCTCAATCACAAAGAACAATTAATAAAATTAATGCTCAACCAAATAGACCTTAGAGAATATGCAAAACATAATATTATTGTGGAGTGCCAAGGCACTAGGAGACCCACATCAACTCATAAGAAGATGTGTTTATTGCTCAATATTCAAGGCTCTTATATCACTTATTAATGACTCAGTCACACATAGCTTAGATGTTCTTTTGCAATGAGTTATTGATCAGACAAGATTTATCTGAAAAACTAAGTTGCTGATCAGCACTACAGAAGATCATAATCACCACACTGCAAGGATATATTGAGCGTTCTTTTCAGCCATGGAACAGAATGCAGAATTGGTTCTCTGAAATATAACCAAGCTTTTTGTACCGTCCTCATCAGTATGTTCTTTGATAACTACTCAGAGGAAAAAGCAATTGACTCATCATCTCATTAGAGTCCATGCCTCCATGCTATTGATATGTTGACACGACCAGTCACCATGTCAACTCAAAACTAGAAAGCGTGAAAGAAGGCCACCTGACCAAGAAATAAGGCAAACTCATGATGACAGCTCTGAACCTGCTTCAACAGCACCAGATGTGGAGCCAACACAAGGGAACCAGAACCGACGAATTCCATCAGGATGGCCATCATCCACCATTGCTAATCCTTCCTGCTCATCATCAACCAAATTGAAGTTACAAGCAACACAGAGAAAGTTACAAAGATTTTGGCATTTACCAAACAAAAACTTGCAGAGTTCTGTCAAGATTGTTGTGAATATACACTGCAATCTTTGTTTTGTATTTGGTACTTTCAATCTGGTTGTACTATGATCTTGCCTCTCCTAAATCTGGTGAGTTGTTCTCCCTAGTATCTGTTGTTAGCAAGTAGATTTATCACCATAGTTCCAATAATGATTGCTACTAAAACTTTATCTGGTAGATGGTAAACTAGGACGGAATTATTAGACAGCTTCTCCTAACATTAAATGCAAACACATAGATCTAGAGGTGTCACCACATTAGGCATGCAAGGTTCTAAACAGAAAAATAGATGCATTAGGCAACGAATGTGCTATACTAAATTAAAATTTGAGACAGCCCTTGAATCTGGTTTCCAGCAGATCAAAAGTACACATGCATACCTTCATCAGCGTTTCAAGTGTATCGATAACTCTGCCAGAGTGCCACATAAGAGAAACTTGGACTTCTTCGCTTGTTACATACCCTCGAGCCTGAAGCAATGACAGCTTTTTTAGAAAGCGCGTTTCTTCGTGAACTGTTTTCACACATCATCAAAAGTTGAGCAATGTCTACTAAGATAAACACCAATAGATAGAAGCACGTGCTTCCTATGAAAGCAAACCTAGAAATTATATAAATACCTGAGCGATTTCCAGAATTTGATTATGATCTTTATTGAGTTCTGTTGGCACAGAGCGAACTAATTTTCTATTTCCCACACTAAAAACCTCAAAGCCACTTCCCAATGCCTGCATTGCATAACGAGAAAAAGCAGCCATTAAATACTCTTAAGTAGACACACATTATCACAAAACACATCAAGGGGCTGAGCTCCAAATTGCACTGAAATATCCTGATTAGGACAAACACATTTTCCTTTGTGACAGCATATTATACCTTCATTTTAGTTAAAAACTGCTTGAAACAAATAGAAGTTTGTAAAATTATAAAATTTATATTATAACCATACGTTTGTAAGCCCAAAATGTTATGTATGAGCCTATAAATATATCTTGGCTATGTGCAAATTTGTCATCCAAAATGTAAAACTGAGACAGGGCCGACCAGGATAAAATGTGCAGACACAGTTTTAAAGAGCAGGTATGCAAAATCACGAAGATTAACCCCGTCACCAATCGACTAGTACAGGTCCTAGCTCCCACTCAAGGATAAGTACGTGCTAAAAAGATATGCATGGTGCAATCATGTATTAGAATATCATGTTTTATATGTTTTAAGTAGAAAGATAATGACCTCTACAATAAAATGACTGCTAGCATCCTTTGGTTCAACAGGTCAGCATCACCCTTGGATTAGTGAAAAGATTCCTTGAGTTTATGATAAACAAAATACTATCACGTAACCAAATATCGGAAATAGACTATCCAAATCCAGTGAGCCTTCGTCATATAAGAGCCCCTTTGACAAGTGACTGAGAGACAAATGAACTGTCATAGTTCAACACCATCTTTTATTCTAAGGGGCACTCCTCTAAGAATGTTTCAAGTCTCCACAAGAGCTTAGAATTTCATATGTCGAAGTTATGTCTATAAATAGCAAGTGATATCGATTAACCTTATGCTTCCCTATACTTTTCATAGAGTAATTCTTCCTAATTATCCAAGAAACAGCGTGGCCAAAACTTTCAACTGGTCTGGTAACTGGGGTAAAAATTCTCATCACCTCAAGGTCTGCAGTTTGATTCCCGTCAGCCGCACATAGAAAAGACAAAATGCTTTCAAGTAGAAAAATGAAGGGCACAGAACAGCTACTATTTGCTAAGCAGGTACTCTGCTTCTCACTCTGGAACTACAATGAAACTGTTTCCTCAGCTTTACTGTATGTGCTAGAGCTTGGCACGGGAAAATGGTAGGTTAGTTGCCCTCTACGAGCATAATTCATATTACATTCCAATGAAAACCTAAACAGAACACCATGCAAGTGTATATTCCATAGAATGCTGTTCCGCACCTCTTGGTACAGAACGTTCTGTTCCATACATGTGGAATGTGATTGAAAAATCGATTAAGTAGATAATTAGGGCATTGTTTTGAAAAGCCTGATTTTTTTAACAGCCTATGAATCGCTTTTGAAAGACCAGTATTTTAGAGTTTCTGGCAGCATAGGATCCTAACAGTGGCAGTATAGATGGACCTTGGAGTTTCTGGCAGGATCGAGGCACTGGTTTCTACCAGCTTCACTGACCATGGAAGTTTTGCTTGTCAATCTTTAATATATTATGCATTCAGTATACATTACCTGAACTGTCAGT
This sequence comes from Diphasiastrum complanatum, assembly GCA_029204225.1. Classification (NCBI taxonomy): domain Eukaryota; kingdom Viridiplantae; phylum Streptophyta; class Lycopodiopsida; order Lycopodiales; family Lycopodiaceae; genus Diphasiastrum; species Diphasiastrum complanatum. The sequence goes on from CM055097.1 coordinate 52,266,212, forward strand.
ATTTTAATCAACCAGGGGAAAGACCACAATGACAGAGATCTGAAAATAATTTCTGAAGGCAGGGTACTGTCCAGTTTCGATTTAACAAAAGATTGCAACCACATACATCTGAGGCAGTTTTGATTGACGATCACTAGTTTCTGAGGTACTTTCAGTTTGCAAACACTAGTTTCTGAGGAGGCAAATCAAGGCTTGTAAAATTTTTTAAAATTTCTCAAAAACAAAGAAAAATGTATCTAACGTATTTTTACATAAACTAAAAATACATACGGAACACATACGAAATGACATGCTCATTCCATACGCTATGGAACTATGACTATATTCTTTGTATGTAGTGAGACAAGGCTCAAACAGAATACTTGTGTTGCTGATAGCATCCCTTGACTACAAAAAATGGAAGATAGATAGAACTCCCATTCCCCACATGAATTTGCAGGGTAGAAATTCCACCAATGATAAATGTATTATTCTCATAACTCTCCTCCACGTGTACCAATAATGGCAGCTAGCAATTGATCATGCGAATGAGAAATTCATTGAGTGACACATAACTGTCGCAGTCTACTTTCCCAAATCTTACAACTACCACGTGGACAGAGCAACTAATGGAAAGTTGCAGTGATGAGGTATTCAACCAAAGACATCTTCCATGATCCATCCTACAGAAATTTAGCTCACAACCCTTCTTCAAAATTACCTAAACTTTTGTAACTAGCAAACTTATCTAAATATTCATACATAGACAAACTTACGAACTCATCTGCTCAATGTGCATTTGCAAGCTTGTTGCAAACTTCATTGATAGAGAGTTTTTGTGTGATTGATTATTTGCAATTAGAAGATTGATAAAAATTTGAATACTGCACAAAGTGATAATCCAAACTTTGAAGTCTGAGGCATATTTAAAACCCATTAAGATCTTAAAATTTTCCTCTTAATGTAGGGAAAGATTAGGGTTTTTCCATGACAAAGGTTGCAAACACTTTTTGCCAAACTTGCAAATGCATTTGCCAACTCAGATACTTGAAGGTTACAAACATTTGTGGACAAGTATGCTTAGCACAGATGGACATAAAACACATTCAACCAGATAAATGAGCGGCCTTGGATGACCACCGTTTGGTGAGTGGGCACTCTATTCTTCACAAAGGTGACACTATAGCAAAGGCCATCAGCCTTGGTGTATCTGCCGGAAGTTTGCACCAATTAATAATAGGGCACCTTAGAAGCTTTACTCAAAGTGCATTCCAATGATAGTGTTTCTATCTCTAAATATTCAGATATGAAGATGGCAAAAACTTTCAACAGTGTGTTGTCTATTGGTTGACAGCTTCTTTCCTCACCTGTACATCTGAAGTTCAAGTCTTCTCAGTGGCCCATGATTACCAAACGTGTTTGCATCATATTTTCAAACTTACAAACTCATCTGCTCAATGGGCATTCGCAAACTTGTTGCAAATTTAAATGTTTATGATAGGACGTTTTTGTGGGAATAAATGTTTACAATTAAAAGATCAATGGAAACTTAAATACTGCCCAATGTGATATTTCAAGCGTTGAGGTCTGAGGCATATTTTGAAGCTATTAGGTTCATGAAATTCCCCTCTGGTTATTCACAATTACAAGATCAATGAAAATTTGGATACTGTGCAATGTGATATTTCAAAATTTGAGGTTTAGGCATCTTTTGACGCTATTAGATTTCCCCTCTTCATGTAGGGCAAACTTAGGGCTTTTTCCATGAAAAGGGTTGCAAACTTTGTTACTTTTTACCAGACTTGCAAGCATGTTTGCAAACTCAAATGCTTGAAGATTACAAACATTTCTTGGCAACTATGCTTAGCACAAATGCACATAGCAGATAAAAAGATATTCAACCAGAAGAAATAACGGCCATTGATGACCACTTTTTGGTGAGCAGGTACTCTATTCTTCACAAACGTGACACTATAGCAAAAGCGGTTTTCCCAGCCTTAGTGTATGTGCTGAATTTGGCAGCAATTAAGGCACCTTACAAGCTTTACTCAAAAATTTATTTCAATGAACATGTAGATACAAACATCATCATGTACATATTATCTGTATGTAGCAAGACAAGACTCAAAGAACTCAATTGTGTTGCTGAAAGCATCCCTTCTCCTGTCTTGTCAACAAAATATGGGAGGTAGGTAGTACTATTTGCAGCGGAAAATTCCACCATAATAATAAAAATCATCCCCATAACTTCCACAACTGTACTAGTAATGCATCTTGGTTTCCAAGGGGGCTTGAACTTGGGACCAAAGAAACTTTGGATGCCAAGCTAACTAACTGAGCCAACCCTTGAATGATCTGTACTAATAATGGCAACTCACAATTGATAATGAGAATAGCAAACCAGCTCTCAGAGTCTGATTTTGCTATATGAAAATCAATCTCACAGTACAACATCTAACCTTGGGCAGAGCAATGGAAAAAAGGTTGGATGACGGGATTGCCAAGCTCAGAAAATCTGCCACCCCTCTAAAATTCACTGCAAGTCTGAAATTTACTCCACCTTTAAGTGTTGAACTGGCTCTACACTGTATATAACAGACACACACACACACACACACACACACACACACACACACACACACACACAGCGTGTGTAGATAGATAAATGGTATAGCAAACAGCATTGAATAGGTCATTTTACACTATACCTGAAACATCTAGAGGTAATGAACCCAAGAGCATAAGTCTCAGCATAATGAGTCTTTGATTTAGCTTCCAAGAAGAAAATTGTTGCAAACAATTTCAGAAGTTGGATGAGGTTCATTTTCTCTCTTCAGCCTCGAGGCAAAAGCTCCATTTAGTTGTCAGCATTATATTATAGTACACCAGTGTCCACAATTTGAATATTGATAGTTTATACTACATTTAGTATCCCATCCTGGTGTTCATGAAGTATAACCTCTAACTGTAGGGCATCAAATTTACTAGGAGAATAATCATGAACATATGACTCGAATAAGTACATCAACTACAATATATCTTTGTTTCTAGAACAAGTTAGACTTCTAAGCTTCTACAAAGTTGATTAGCTGGGCCCGGGAAAGCAAATGTGCAAATTACAAAATTGCATTGTTCAGTGCCAAATTTCAATTTCTGTAGCATTAAAGTTTCAGCTTAGCAATAGCTCTCTACTTGGCTATATAGCTACCATTAAAAAAACTAAGCTAACTAAACTTGCAAACAATTGAAGAGCACAGTTCACTTACTTTCAGCTTACTAATTGCTCTCAAACAGTCGTCATCTGTGATGGGATCCCGTGAGCTTCTCCGTTGCTTTGAAAGTAGACCGCGAAGCTCTTCAAGATCAATTAAACCTCCATTGTGAGGTCTGGTTGACAGACATACATTCACAATCTGCACCCCTGAAAATTCAATTGTAACATTTTTCCAGCTCACAACACAAGAGTGGTGACACATTAAGGAGACTGAAAAACTAACCAAACAAGTCAGAAGCTCATTATTCAAAGGCCTCAAACTTAGAAGCAAAATTTGAAATCTTCCAAGACAAGAAGCTCCTCAGCCTGGGAGTGCTTAAAATCTCTAATCAAAGCAGAATACAAAAAGCTGCAAAACGCCTGCAAATAGTTTGTTGTATGTCAAACAGTAACTGCTGTAGTGGTCTTGAATCAGTGGAATGCTCTTTAGCAGGTTTGGCCTGCTGTAGTGGCAGGAAAAAGCTGCAGTGCTGTGATGCGAGCATAAGTTCATAACTATCAAACATAATAAGTAAATTGAGAAGGAATCCTGAAGTCAAGTGTCAAGTACAATAGGTTGAGATCCTTGAAGCGATTCAACATGCTTCATCCACGAGTTCCTCTACAGGACATTTGACTAAGAGAGGCTGCACTTCCAAAGATGTAGAGATTTGGATGGGTGCTGTAGTTTTAAATTGATCCACACACGAGCTGTTACAAAGCTGGAAAAACTACTATTTTTTATTGTGACAAGAATCCTGTGTACCATGCTCGTACGAAGCACATTGAGGTGGATCAACACTTCTTACAAGAGAAGATACAAAGTGGAGAAATTCAGCTCGAGAATTGTGATATATCTTTACTAAGGCACTTAGTAGAGAAAAGTTTGAAAGGTTTCGTAGCATGCTAGATGTTGGTATGAACAAAGTAGCTATTAAGGTGACATAATGCCTAGTTTGCCCTTCGGCCTGTATACTTGTAGCTTGTAAGTTGTGCATAAGACATGGGGGTAAATATTTATGTACTTAGTATGGCCCACTTATGCTAATTAGGCAAGTAATGACAAGTAGGTTAAAGACCCGTGTGGGGTCTAGAGCTAGAAAGACACCACCTCTATGTTTCTCATGCTATTTGTGGCCCTAGAGCCTTGAGGGGTTTTCACGCCCTCCTACTCTTTGAACAATCATAATGTTAGTGTGAGCTTTGAGTTCTCTCTCATTTGATTTTGTCTTCTACTACATAGCTGGTTCTTTGAAGCTTGCATAGTGTGCTTACTATGTTGTTATGATACTCCATAGCTAAGCCTTGGATTTTGTCACTACTATCGCGCTAGTTAGGTAGTACAGTCATCTACCCAAGGTCCCTTTGACCATTTGGGAGCTATTTGTGAGATGAACGAACACATTCATGTATATGTGTATGTATAATCAATCATTCGACTACACTAAGTAATACAGTACATTCAATTGCTTACATACACCCAAAAGATGATCTGCCCAGTCACATGCATGTGTTGTACCCTTATACATGGCAGATTATTCATAGTTCATGCCTACGTCTGATAACTATAGAAAATGTTACGTAGTGGTTCCATGGCACCAAACAATCGAAAACCTTCTTGATTTCCAATATTAAAATATAGACAAATAAAAATGTCAAATTGACCCCAAGTGTGATAACCTTCCCCCTCAAGTGTCTTTTTCCTTAAAGATAGGAAATGCTTTTTTATCACAATCAACTATAGCAGCATTGTTAGAAATAAATGACTATGCTAAAGTTAATACATAGGTTACTTTGACCCAAAAGGTTGAGATTTGTGTAACCATGGGTATTTAGTTATTTAGGCCATCTTAAGTTTGTCTTAAGTTCAATTGGACCCAATTTTGGTCATGTACTGACTCATGGGTCCTTAGGGGTCTAATTTTGTTTAGGGGCCCTATCTTGACTTTTGGGGGTGCCCTACATTTAGTAAGTGGTTAACCTTAGGGTTTGGTGGCATTTGGTCACATCCAGGTAGAGTACTTACATGCTCATTGTGTATTCCATTTTAACAATTTGGCTAAGCATTGCTCTCCATTGCTCTTGTTGCTGTTTTCTCTCTCTCTCTCTCTTAGAGTTGGTAGCCCAGCCTCTTCTCTCTTGTTTTCTGTGGAGATTGATTGATAACTAGATCTTGGTGACTTGACTCTTGCTTTCCTACATGGTATCAGAGCTACCGGATCTGTAGCAAGCTTGTTTGTTGGCGCCCTACCAGAAGAGGAGCTTCTCTGCTTTTTGTTGTGAAATTTCAGCATCTTGCTGATCTTTTCAAGTGGAGTTTGGATCAGCTTTTTTGTCTCCTTTTAGGTTGAAGGAGGGCGGCCATCAGAGATCTTGGAGGAGCAATTTTTGGCACCCAAAAATCAGAATCTCAAATCTAATTTTTATGCAACCAGTTTTCAGCAAATTTTGTTTGGAGGAGGGCGCCCAAAAATCTGCTACTCATTTTTGGTTGTGGTGTCTCCTTATCTTGCTGTTTTTTATTTCAGGTTTGCATTTGTGTAGGAGGGCGCCCAAAATTCAGCAAACCCTATTCAGGGTTAGGTCGACTTGTGGCTGGAAATTTGCAGATTCTCAGCAAGTAGTAGGGAGCTTTCAACAGCCCTATTGGAGTGTGTGTTGATCACACTATTTGGCTTCCTAATTGGGTTTCGGTGTAGGCTTCAATCGAAGCTAACCTAATTTTCAAGAAGCTGGTTTTTTTGTGCAGAAAGACAGCCATCTATCCATTATCTTTTGGGCACTTTGGTTGCAGATTGAAAGACATCTTGTGCTCCTACTTTCAGCTCTTTGTTTGCTGCAAATTTTTGAGTAGATTTGGTTGTGGAAAGGCTCTCTTTCCTATCTACTACAAGCTGAAATTTTGTTGGAGGTAATGGCTAAAGAATCGGAAGCTATCGGTTCTTTGTTTAGTGAACATCGGTTGGATGGCACAAACTACTCCTTGTGGAGTTACATGATGAAGAATCTTCTCATAGCGAAAGGGCTGTGGAATTTGGTCAATGGTGATGAGAAAAGGGCTCCGTCTTTGGCACCTCCTACACCTCGTGGATCATCATCTTCTACATCTTCGGAAGAACAAAAGAAGTGGGATAGAAGGGATGCACAAGCACATTCTATGGTTGCTCTTGCTGTGAAAAGATCTATCTTACCTCATATTAGGTCTTGTAAGACATCTAAAAGTGCGTGGGATACACTCTATACTACGTATAGAGTCAACAATCCAGCAAGAGTGGTGTATCTTAGAAATCAGCTTCCTTTGTTGCAGATGCAAGAAGGGGATCAAGTGACCAATCACTTGACGAAGATCAAGGATGTTCGTGAGGAGCTTCTCAATATTGATGAGATAATTGAGGATGCTCAATTTGTTTCCATTACTCTCAACTCATTACCTTCATCTTATCTTCCATTTGTTTCATCTTTGAGTATCTCTATTAGGGGACATCAACTCTCCTTTGATGAACTTGTTGGGCTGCTTCTTCAAGAGGAGCAAACGAGGCAAAACTTTGTAGGTGACACTCAACAAGATCAAGCTTTCTTCACGAAAGGCAAGGGCAAAGGCAAGTCAAAAGGAAAGGGGAAGCCTCCTTCCAAGCATGAGCAAAAGCCCATTGGAGGTCAAGATGTCAACACTCAAAAGAAAAAAGGGAAGTGCCATTATTGCAAAACGTATGGCCACTTCATCAAGGATTGTAAGAAGAAGCTTGCAAAAGAGGAGTAAAGGAATTGATACTAGTGCACTTGCTATTTTGGAGCAAGAGCTTGAAGCTAGTGGTGATCTCTTCAACCAAGACTATGGTTTTGTGTCTAATATTGCTTCTACTAGTACTACTACATCTATGAGGCCTATTGCACTTTTATCTTGGTCTTGAATTTGTACAAGAAGGAGCTGGAATTTTCATCTCTCAAGAACGCTACATTGGGCAGATTTTGAAGCGGTTCAAGATGGAAGATTGCAAGCCGGTTGCTACACCTATGGAGAGAGGTCTGAAATTAAGTAGTCAAGGTGACGATGAATCATTTGACACTACTTTATATTGTCAAGCTATTGGCTGTCTCATTTACCTATGTAATTCAAGACCGGACATTTCTTATAGTGTCTCACTCATGAGTCAATTCATGCATGCCCCGATGACATCACATTGGAAAGCGTTGAAGAGGATCTTTCGATATCTTCAAGGAACAAGAAGTCATGGACTGGTTTTTCCTGCTTGTGATGATGCATGTTTGGTTGGTTTTAGTGATTCAAATTGGGGTGGAAATCAAGACACTAGACGCTCTACAAGTGGACATTGCTTTTTCTATGGAAATTCTGCAATTTCGTGGTCAAGTAAAAAGCAGCCCACTGTTGCTACTTCTTCTAGTAAGGCAGAATATAGAGCGATATTTTCAGCCACAACAGAGTGTTTACGGCTTAGAAGACTACTTGTTGACATAAAGTTTGGCGAGCCCTCAGCCACTCTTATCTTGAGTGATAGTCAAAGTGATATTGCCATTGCACAAAATCCTGTTTTTCATGCAAGGACGAAGCACATCAAGATCCATTATCACTTTGTTCGGGAGAGACTTCATGATGGCGACATTTTACTTGAATATTGTCCTGCGGAGGATAATATTGCGGACCTCTTCACTAAGGCGTTGCCTAGAGTCAAATTTGAAGCTTTATGCAAAGCTTTAAATTTGATACCACGTGCTGGTTTTGTTACATAGTGAAGATTTCAGTTTTTGCATTGTCATTTAAGGAGGGTGTTAGAAATAAATGACTATGCTAAAGTTAATCCATAGGTTACTTTGACCCAAAAGGTTGAGATTTGTGTAACCATGGGTATTTAGTTATTTAGGCCATCTTAAGTTTGTCTTAAGTTCAGTTGGACCCAATTTTGGTCATGCACTGACTCGTGAGTCCTTAGGGGTCTAATTTTGATTAGGGGCCCTATCTTGACTTTTGGGGTGCCCTACATTTAGTAAGTGGTTAACCTTAGGGATTGGTGGCATTTGGTCACATCTAGGTAGAGTACTTAGATGCTCATTGTGTATTCCATTTTAACAGTTTGGCTAAGCATTGCTCTCCATTGCTCTTGTTGCCGTTTTCTCTCTCTTTATGAAGTTCCCTCGTTCATATCCATACGATAGCTTCAAGTTCAAAATCGTCAAGATCAGTAGCAACTCCTGTTTGATTTTCAGGATCAACACATGGTCAATTTGAATTATACATTCCTTCAATTGACTAAGATGGAAAACAACTAAACAATCATAGCACATGATATCTACAACAGTAACGAACATCACTAATCTTAACAATTTCATAAGGAGCATAGATGAATGTAGTTAACTTCAATTTCTTTCATCCTACTATAGGTTTTAGGGCACTCCTCTTCATATAAGTAGGAAAGATCACTCTTAGAAAGACATGTGATTCATCATGGCACAAATAGCAACTTTATCTACTTAATCGCATACTTTGCCATTTGATCCTAGACCCTATGTAGATGAATCCTGCACTTCAACAAACTATGCATGTCACATATAACATCTCAGGCCCTATGTGGGTTGTCTAACTTCAGAAAGCATGTTGCTCACAAAATGCTAAAGGAATCATGAGTCAATTGTACCCAGGTGTACACATGATTATTAGATATCCATCAATTAAGACCTTAATTTCTTATAAAAGAGAAACAAACCATTCCATAGTTGATTCATGGGCTTTAAGTGTTCATAAATATTTCATCTATTAGTTGATTAAGTTTTTTTGAAGCTGAAATTGTTTCTCATTACTAAAAGGCATTTAGTATGATTCCATGACGAATATCACATCCACAAAAATATGGGTACAGGTAGTAGTGATGCAAGATCCAACACTTTTGTGGGGTGGTCCATCCACACCATCATAATCGATCGGGAATGTAGTGCCATGAGAAGAGTCGGATGGGACAGGGTCTTGACAACTACTCTCGGCCAAATCCATTGGAGGAATGGCCCTTTTAGAAGGATTCAGCAGGGAAAAGACCTTCTTAGCCCATCCCAACATAGACGAGATCCTAGGACAGATAGGACATATAGAGTAGTGCCTGGACCGGATTCATATGCTTGAGTCAAACTACGTGAACATATAGCTCCACAGGATAGGGGAGGTAGAGATTAGAAAGCATAGTGCATGACATGTCACACCATGAGTCAGCCACCAGATGGACAAGACAATTTTTTTACAATGGCTAGTTTGCTTTTGCCTTGGTCGATAGTGCTATATTTTGTGACATGACGAGGAACATTGTCAGTTGTCATGCTTCTTGGAGGGCCCCACACACGCGACTTTGCACACTAGTCACCTCAAAGAGGAGTATGCATGTATCACATAGGAACTTAGCCCCATAGGACACACCAGGTCCAGTTATGGTTCCTCTAGTCTATCAGATGAGATGGTGCAAGCCTATTATCAGCGTCCTAGTTTCATGTCCTTTAGGTAATATGTTCCTCAAAGGTGTGGAGGCTTCTCAAGCTGTTGATGTTGAGTCAAGTGTAGGAGAGTCAAGTCACCAAGATCTAGTTATCAATCAATCTCCACAGAAAACAAGAGAGAAGAGGTTGGGCGCCCAACTCTGAGAGAGAGAGAGAGAGAGAGAGAGAGAGAGAGAGAGAGAGACAGAGAGAGAGAGAGAGAGAGAAAACAGCAACAAGAGCAATGGAGAGCAATGCTTAGCCAAACTGTTAAAATGGAATACACAATGAGCATCTAAGTACTCTACCTGGATGTGACCAAATGCCACCAAACCCTAAGGTTAACCACTTACTAAATGTAGGGCACCCCCAAATGTCAAGATAGGGCCCCTAAACAAAATTAGACCCCTAAGGACCCACGAGTCAGTACATGACCGAAATTGGGTCCAACTGAACTTAAGACAAACTTAAGATGGCCTAAATAACTAAATACCCATGGTTACACAAATCTCAACCTTTTGGGTCAAAGTAACCTATGGATTAACTTTAGCATAATCATTTATTTCTAACACCCTCCTTAAATGACAATGCAAAAACTGAAATCTTCACTATGTAACAAAACCAACACGTGGTATCAAATTTAAAGCTTTGCATAAAGCTTCAAATCTGACTCTAGGCAACGCCTTAGTGAAGAGGTCCGCAATATTATCCTCCGTAGGACAATATTCAAGTAAAATGTCACCATCATGAAGTCCCGAACAAAGCGATAATGGATCTCGATGTGCTTCGTCCTCGCATGAAAAACAAGATTCCGTGCAATGGCAATAGCACTTTGACTATCACTCAAGATAAGAGTGGCTGAGGGCTCGCCAAACTTCATGTCAACAAGTAGTCTTCTCAGCCATAACACTCTGTTGTGGCTGAAAATACCGCTCTATATTCTGCTTCACTAGAAGAAGTAGCAACAGTGGGCTGCTTTTTACTTGACCACAAAATTGCAGAATTTCCATAGAAAAAGCAATGTCCACTTGTAGAGCGTCTAGTGTCTTGATCTCCACCCCAATCCGAGTCACTAAAACCAACCAAACATGCATCATCACAAGCAGGAAAAACCAGTCCATGACTTCTTGTTCCTTGAAGATATCGAAAGATCCTCTTCAACGCTTTCCAATGTGATGTCATCGGGGCATGCATGAATTGACTCATGAGTGAGACACTATAAGAAATGTCCGGTCTTGAATTACATAGATAAGTGAGACAGCCAATAGCTTGACAATATAAAGTAGTGTCAAATGATTCATCATCACCTTGACTACTTAATTTCAGACCTCTCTCCATAGGTGTAGCAACCGGCTTGCAATCTTCCATCTTAAACTGCTTCAAAATCTGCCCAATGCAGCGTTTTTGAGAGATGAAAATTCCAGCCCCTTCTTGTACAAATTCAAGACCAAGATAAAAGTGCAATAGGCCTAAATCTGAGGTTTCAAAAACCATACCAAGATCAAGTATTACGGCATCAATCTGCTGCTCATTACTTCCCGTAATAATAATATCATCAACATAAAGCAAAATATTGATGATATAATCTGAAGTATGCTTGACATAAAGAGTAGATTCGCTAGGACTATTAGTAAACCCTCGATCACAAAAGTAGGCATGTATCTTTTGATACCACATCCTCGGAGCTTGTTTCAGTCCATAAAGTGCCTTCTTGAGAAGACAAACTGGTGGTATGGAATTACATCTAGACAAAAAGTTAAACCTTTCTCTATGATTTGTCCCATTTCTACTAGCAAACCTCTGAAGTGTTGATAGTAGGAGAGCCAAAGATTATATTTTGAGTAGTCAGGCAAGTCTTTAAGACCAGTCCCTCCTGCAGACTATTGGTCCGAGGTTAAAATTAGTGTTGACCACACCCCTCGTCTGTTTAACATGGTTGTTGTAAAGCAGTGAGGTACCTAAATAGGTTTGCCTGTTACACTCGAAAGATCATTGACAATAGCATGTGATCAAGTGCCCGTGACTTCTTGAAGTAACACTACTTGACTCCCTCTCACATCGAAAGTCTTTCACGAAACTAACCAAAAAGCCCTTGATCCTAAAAGGACCCAAAGAAAGGAAACTTCATGTGAGTATGGTTCAAACTCTAACATGGTGAGACAAAGTTAATTGGACTATGAGAGAGTCAATCACAGAATACTATTCCTCTTCATCCACACCCTCCTCCTCATTAGTGTCCTTAGCCATTCAAACCAGGAAAAGAGAAAGCCCAAGCTAATTTCATAATTATATAGTGAAATGAATTGTGAGTATTGTGATTTGTGTCTAAGGTTTTCGTCGTGTCGAATCAGCTAACTTGATGTTTCGCTGTGTCGGTTGAATGTCAGTTAGCCCCAGAGCATGAGCTGTGTCTTCTGTTATTATATTCACACTGGAACCAGAGTCAATTGGCACTTTTTTTATCAGGCATTCTGCAATGGTAACGTCAATCTCAGGTGCACCGAGATCACCTAAATCGATAGACAAAACACCAGCATCTGGCAGAGAAATTTTTTTCTTCTTTTTGGGCACAGAAAGGCCTTTCAGTTGCTTTTTGTAATAAGTGTTATCTGCCAACAACTGTTCAAAAGTAATGTTCGGACGAAGGGATCCAATATCAGTCACGATGTCAAATTCTTTCGTCTTCGATTTCGAGGTTGGTTTATTGATAACAACACTAGACAATTTCATCTTCGCGATTTCTTCGTCCTCTTCCTCGAAAATGACCATCTTTTCTGCAACAGCTGTCTGAAGTTCAGCGTTGATGATTTCCTTTGCTTCTGTCGAGATATCTTTTGCAAATAACTTCGCAGCATCGCGGTCATAGTCAGGGTCATCTTTGAGATCTTCTTTAGTCGTAGATTTGTTCGTTGTTTTGCTAGAGGATTTCTTCTTCGAGGATTTTCTGCGCTTTGTCGAAGATTTCTGATCACGTTTCAAGGAGCTTTTGCTTCTCGTTGTGACTTTGAATAATTTCTCCACGTCACTTGGCCAGGACTGATCTTCTGTCTTTGCCAGTTTTCCTTCAATAACGTCAATTCTCTGCACAAAGGATCAGTCGCAGCTTTCGCTTTCGTGTCTGCAGTAGCTGGTGTTGCTACATACTAATATTTGGGTCTCGGCTTCTACGGCTGAGGGCAGTCAGGATACTTGTGGCCAGGCTCTCTGCAATTTGAACATAATGGTACATAACCAATCAACTTTCGCGATTGAGGACAGTCAGGAGAAAAATGTCCCGGCTCTCCACAGTTGTAGCAGTTGCCCGAAACTGGTTTAGTCGCGGTTTGAGACTTCGCTAGTCCAACAAATTTAGGAGGATTATGTCTTCTTGGTGCGAACTTGGGTCTGTCCTGCTGGGCTAATGCTGCAGTACCCTGTACATAGTTAGTAGTCGCATCATTTTGAAAACTAAAAGTACCTCCTGGGCAGGATCTTCAATGTATTTGACATTCACAGTAGTGCAGTCTTCCTTAGTGTGTCCATAAGTTCCACATTTTGTACACCACATTCCTGAGTTGGAAGAAGATGCTTTTGGTCTTTTATTTGCAACTTCAGAGATCTGCACTTTCAAGTCATTAAACTTTTTATTAAGGTCAGCCATATTATTCTTCCAAAGCTTTTCAACTTTAGAAGTTGACAACTTATCCTCGACAACTTTCGTGTCGTCCTTTCGTTTAGTTCGTCGTTTATTCTTTCTCTCTCCTTTGTCAGCTTCTGATTCTGATGAATCGCTGCTTTCAGATTTTGAGCTTGAAGAACTGGTACTTGAATCAGAATCAAAATCATCATCGCTGTCACTGGAATCAGTCTTTGACTTTCAAGATTTCTTAGTCAATCGTCGCTTTCGTGCTAGTTTCGAGGTCTCAAAATTTTCAGCACTAGCTATTACTGCTGCTAAGGAGGTCATGTCCCCTTGTCTGCAATACCGATCAATCTTTGGTGGTAAACCAGCCAAAAACTATTCGATCTGCATATCTACAGAATATACACCGGTTAGTTTTCCTATGAAATTTTTAACCTTGGAGGAAGCGCATCTGATGATGTATGCCTAGTACAACGTCGTGATGGAAGGCGAGTCAGGAATGACGATCTCGCTGTGTGGACGACGTCGACTATGTGATCTGGAGGCCTGGTGGGATGACTCGGCCGGTGCTTCTTCATAAACCAAAAGTACAGAATCCAAGTGAAAGCCATGGATTCTATTTTCAAGATGGGAGGCCGCTAGAAGAGACAACAAAGAACTAGCAGCGATTTGCTGCTTGGTATTACTCTTAATAGCTCATTTGAGCTCACCAGAAATAGTCTTGAACCAGTTATACGGTTCAAGAGGGGCCTTGGCTAGCTTGGCATAGGACTCGACTATCCTATGTAAGATCTGTGAAGTGATGCGGCCTTTCCTGAGGTTGCCAACCATCAGGAAATTATTCAGGAGCTGGGTAGCAGCGTGTATGGAAGGCTCAGTGATGGCATTGAGGAGATAGCCGTCGTTGGTCCAATGCAGCTATGTCATTTATAACATACGAAGTAGTAGTATGGTATATGTTGGCCAAATTCAAGAACATGTTCGAGAAGCTAGAAGAGTACATAGCTCTAACTTTCCTAAAGAAGAGTTAAAACCTTTGTATACTGCTATAGCCAAATGTGGTTTTGAGTCTTTTAGGGTCTTTCCCATTCAGCACATTGTTGGAAACTTTTCTAATTCTAAAGAGTTTTTCAAGGTCGTGTGGCTTCGTGAACTTTTTTGGATGAGAATTCTTCACTTCTTTTTTCCCTAGAGGTTATAATCTTAAGGATAAGTCCAAGTTACAAAAGAGTAGAAACTTTTTTCCATCTTGTGGAGAGCCCACTCTACACCTAAAAAATTACACCTTACGTTCACAATGGTATGAAAGTTTGGAAACCTATATCACATCATCTACCCCCTCCTCAAGATTGCTACATTAGATTGCTACATTCCACAAGCTTGTGATCACACTTCCTCCTCCCCTTCCTTCTCCTCGTCCTACTTTTAATACTCCTAACTTTTTGCCCCCTAGTAATGTTGTCTCTAGAACGTTTGCTTATAGAGATTACATAAGGAGGTTACTTTCTTTGGATTGTGTTATGTCTTTGGGTAAGTTCTCCCTTTATATGTTTGATAGATACAATCCTAGGAAACTTTTTCAGTTGCTCTATACTTTAGAAACTATGTCTTGTCAAGATCTCTGATCTTGGTATTTCACATTCTCACTTTTATCAACTTAAAAATCTTTTAAGTCTCTTTATGTAATCCAAAGCTAATGTTCAAACTAAATCTTTTACCTCTAGTAAAGATCTACTTATCACAATTTTTACTTCGCCTAATCTTGAAAAAATTAGTTTGAGCTCTATTCTTAGAAAGCCTAAAGTTCTGAATGCTCTTCCTCCCCGTGTGAATAAAATTTGGAATCATCCAGTGGTTGCTTGGAAATATGTTAAAACTATAGGACAAAAAGCCTTTAATTATGTTGATATTGGTTGGAATCTTTTAGTAAAGAAAAAGTTGTCTGTTCTTGTGGAGACTGCTTTTTTTTCTAAGTTTTGTGATCCTTCTTTAGGTCATATTGTTACTGCAGATACATCAATCCTTCTCCCATCGTTTTTGAAAGAGTCCTTTTCTATAGAAACTAAATTTTGTCCTCCTCTTTTAGTAGATGCTTGCTTGTTAAAATCTATAACTACGAGTATTAATAAGTACATTTACCGTATTGAAGAATCATTTGGAGTCCATGGTTTGTTATCAAAATGGAAAGCTACATTCAAAATTATGTGACTTTTTTCCATCTTCTAATACTCATACTTCATTTTCTAATGAGGAGGTAGTTCTTCGTAAGTTTCATAGAGGTTTCTCATTTAGTATGTGGATAAATGTTCAAACAATTTTGTATTTGTTTACAAGAAATTCTATTTGGAATTGTTATTGAATGAAGTCCATTCTCTAGTGGGAACATATAACGCTTGTTCTCTTTCAACTATGAGTATAATAAATATCATCAAGATTTTTGTCATTCTTATAAACTTAATTGTTACCCAAACCTTCCATTTTTGTGTGCTACATAGAAATTTCATAAATTTCTTAAAAGACCTAGGTTTATTGCAGCAGCCTATAGAACTACGTTGATTGACCTTTCTAAGTGGCTAAGCAACTGCTTCAAGCGTTGCTTCCTTCTATTAATGAGCTTTGTATAGACTTCCTTAAGGATGCAAATGTTCCTGTAAATTGTAGCTGGATGTTAAAAGATTTTGTTGGAATAATAGAAGTAATAAAGTTTTTCAACTGCTCTCGTACTTTAGAAGAAAAAACCCAACCTATGTCTCTTCAAAACTACTTCACAACCCAATTTGGAAGATTTGAGTTTTGTGTTAATAAGCTAATTCAAGATGTTTTAGCAACAAACTAAAGGACACTCGATGCAAATCTTTGAAACTTGAAAAGAGTGCTTTGCATTTTGAGTTTCGTTGGCTTAAGAACAAAAATCAAGATGTCGATTTAAAGAAGCAAAGATTTACTAAAATAGTTGATGTTGAAGATGTTTGTTCTTGGCTACACTTGCATATTTCTCTAGGTGATTCACTTTCTCAAAAAAGGATAGGTATTCCCATGGGTACTAATAGTGTTGTTCATCTAGCTAACTTTTATCTTTTCTCTTATAAATTTGAATTTACGCAAAAAATAGTTTCTTGTGGTACTTGTCACATCTTAATGCATACCCATGTTAGAACTTACTTGTTCCGGATCTTCCTAATTTTGGTAGTTTTCTATATGAAGGTGGAGGAATCTATCCTAAAGACTCATGTGAACTTAATTGTACAACTAGTGATGATAAGTGCAATTTTTAGACCTTTCTACAAGCCAGGCTAGGTAAGGTTTATTGGCTGATATTTTTGATAAAAGACTGCAGCCAAAATACAATAACTTGAACATAATTCGCATGCCTCATATTTCTTCAAATATTTTAGATTCTGTTAAATATGGAGTGATCACTTCTCAATTCTACAAGTTTTCTCGTCATTGTACTAGTAGAGATGCTTTTGGAGACCAGTCAAGCAATCTAATCATTTTGTTACTCCGCAAGGGTTACTTGTTGAAGAAAATCATGAGAAATTCGAACTATTTTAGACTCTTTTAGTTTTATGTTTCGTGTTTCAGCTTTTGGTAAGTTTAAGATGATTAATAATAGAATTCTGAAAAGTGGGGAGCTAAGGAGCCCACTTTGTTTCTAGAATATTGTATTTTGTCTCACTCATGGATGTGAGAAGTAGAGGCATGAATTTATTTGCTAACACACGATTCAAACAAAGATGAGAGGTTTTTGCTTTCACGAGCATTCATATCATAACAACTACTAAAAACTATAGCTGACACTTGAATGTGAACGTTCCCATAGGTAAGGTCATAACAAATCCCCGGTCTAACAATCCAATCACCATTTCTCATGAAATAGCTATCACACCAACACACTTATGCATAATATTCCAGTGATATCACAAGCAATACTGTGCATTTTAATACCTTACGATCACTCAACATCTCTACATGATTCTATTACAACTTGTAACACAGGGGCTAGGCAAATTGAAGGCCGTGGCATGGTGGTCAATAACCTAAATCATTTTGGACTCTGATCATTTCTGTGGTCTAAAATCAATGCAATGAAAAAAGACTCTCCAATTTGAAGCTGCCCTAAGAATTTTTCCCTTCCAGAAAAGTCAGCACATTAACAAATTAAAAAAAAAACACTCACAAGTTCTAAATAAAATGGACCAACAGGAGCAACATCCAGGTTGGAGTTACCTAGTTCATTTAAGAGGATTACCTAGTTCATAGTAAAAGTCTCCAATCCCAAGAAGCTCTGCCCAAAATCCTTTATTTGACGCAAGTGGATCAACTCCAATTTTTGCGCACATTGAATGAAATTGTGCTCTGAATGCCGGACTTTTCCTGATGTCATTCTAATTTGGATAAAGAGTTAAGAAGACAATCAGGTCCAATTATTAGTCTTATCATGCTAGACTTCAACGCTCATTAATAGATCTACCCTAATCCAACAGATTGTACATTGTAATTCGTTAAAGCTTGTTAAAGGATCTAGCATTTTCCAAAAGGTGTGACAACACAAAAAATTACATAAAAACAATTGAAACCAACAGTCCTTTAGTTTGATTACATGGACTTGCTCCATGGAAAGTTTTGTAGCAAATCAGTTAGTAGTTTGAAGTGCGATGCTTTCTTGTAAGAAAAGTAGAGTATACTAAGAATTTGCAACTAGACCTTGTGTTTGCGAGCAAATTCTTCAAGCTGACTTCTGAAAATAGACAGCTGCTCCATCATCAAATCGGTACGAATCTTGGCCACATTTTCTCCAAGAGATCGGTACTGGTCCTGCATCATCACAGAGAATTAGTAAGCCTAGTTTTTTGTTTTTCTACACTCAGTTCATCTCAGTGTCGCATAACCAAGGCAAAGCCACCTTCGACAGCATGTTTGCGAAAACAGATACAGCAATCAAATTGAAGCCAAAACAATGTGAAATCAAATCTAGAAAACTACGTATATACAGCAATCAAACTAAAGCCAAAACAATGGAAAAAAAGATATAATAGCATCGAAGATTTACACGAGTTGCAGCAGCTGTTTGAAGACCCGAGATGCCTGGCCTACGCCTCATGCTTGCTTTCCTACTCACAATACCAAGACGGAATTCGCGTTTAGGAGAGAAATGAGGATTGGGAATGGTTGAAATCAACAACGAGTATGCCGAGATCGATTTCAGTGCCAAAAGGAAAAGGAAGGCAATTCATCGTTTGTGGATGTATGTATTCATTAGTGGTAATGGTAAGGGGGTGCTATAATTGCCCGTCTTCAGTACAAGAGTACTCCACCACCACTCTCATTGTACCGGTGGCGCAAAATAAGTTGCCGCCGCAAAATACATTTTGGCCCCAACTTCACCATTTTTTTTTTAATGGATGCCCGGGCGCCACGTGTTTGGGCAACCAAAATTTATCTTATAAGCGTTTTTATGGGATTACTTATAGGCAAACTTTGCCATACACATGTGCGTGCCTGGGTGTCAAAGTGCCCGGCGTCACCTGCGCCTACCCGATGCCCACACCTTGCGGCTGCCCGGTGCCGTTCTTGGGCTGCCCGTCGACACCCACCCTGCTGCTGCCCGGCGCCATCGCCGGGGTGCCCGGGACCGCACCCTAGCGCCCGCTCACAAAAATCACCGACGCCCCTACTTTTTGGCGGGCCTCAACGGCACTGAGGCCACGTGGCGCCCACACACTGGGCTGGGGCCAAAAAGCATGGGCAGTGCCTTGAAGGCTCAACGAGAGTGTGGTCCCCACGCTTTGGGAGAAAAGATATCAGAGAAAGAGACAAGCTTATTCGTTTTTCAACATAGTTTTTGTTGACCTTGCCTTGCAAAGGCAATACTATGTGTTGAGGTCGGCCAATGGAGTTTGGAAAAAAGTTAGAGTTAAAGGATATAATGTGGTGGTGGTCTTAATTTTTAAGGCTGAAACCTTTGTTGACGACTAAAGTAACATGCATCTGTTGCCATTTTAAAATTAGTACAAAGTCATGCAAACAATGCATGAGCCATAAGCAAAAATCTCTAATTCAAATAGAAAAAAAAAATTTCCAAGTATATATACGTGTAAAAATAATTTTTATCAATAGAGAGAGTGATTGTGTTGTTCCGCTTTTGTCAGTCAAATCAAATTTTGAATATTTTTCGTACGTAGCAACAAGTTATTTCAAAAATCTAGACGCTACAAAAGCTATGATAGATGAGCAAGGCTAGCTGCACACATGCGATGTGGGATACATAGACGATGATGGAGACATATTCGTTGTGGATAGACTTAAGGAGTTGATAAAGTACAAAGGTTTTCAGGCATGATCAAAGACTAATCATTTGAAATTTTCTTTGCATGGTTTAGTGTTTTGCTCGATATTACAATAACAAAGTTTATGAGTTGAAGTCATGTAGTTTTATTCTATAAAAGTTGCAACTAGTTTTACGACATACACACTTGCACACTGACTAGTGCTCATGCCTTTGATCTTGCACTTGGACAGAATCTCTAAGGCACGAGTATTGTTCATGGTGCTCCCAACACCATTGCCGAAAGCGGAATCCACAAAATTAGCAACAAAGAATCGCATGCAAACAAAGAAGAGTACCATACCTTTGAGTGTTGAGCAGGTATTATCAGTAGGAGTATAAATGGTCACTTGCAAGCAAAAGAAATCCCTAGCCTGAATGAGTTGTTGCTATTCGTTCAATCTCCTATCGGTGAGCAGGTATTATTAGCAGGAGTATAAATGATCACTTGCAAGCAGAAGAAATCCCTAGCCTGGATGAAGCTACTGTTATTTCATTCACCACCCTTCGAGATGAGAGAGAGAGAGAGAGAGAGAGAGAGAGAGAGAGAGAGAGAGAGAGTATGTGTGCTTTGTAAACTGTATAAATGGCTTAAAGTGAATAATGAAGGGGGCACCACTTTCGATTTTGCTTTTCACAATCTATCCATTCATGTGTTTACTTTTTTCTAAACGTTTGCTTTTGCTTATTGCTCATGCAAACAAAAATAGCTTTTGCAAGAGTTTGCACAAGTTGATATACCTCAACAAATTGGGGTAGCTGAAAGGAAGAATCATACAATTGTAGAGGTAGCTAGGGTAATGATGACACATATGGGAGTTAATGATTCTTTCTGGGGCGAAGTTGTCAAAACTGTTGTGTTCTTGCAAAATAGAAGTCCTATAGTTGTTGTACATAACCGCACACCCGAGGAGGCATTCAGTGGATGGGTTGCAAGTTTTTGGACGCCAAGTTTAAGTTCATATACCTAAGAGTGAAAGAGCCAAAATGTAGGTAAAGGCCTTAAAGTGCATCTTTACAAGATATGATGAACAAACTAATGGATATAGGTGCTATAATCCAGTTGGACTACGCGTGCACATAACACATGATGTATTTTTTGATGAGATCCATAGGTTTGGAGATGAAGAAAAGGATAGTGGTGAACTATCCAAGCTTCTCAATGAGGATGAAGCAACTTTCCCACTATAGGAAGATCATCGAGATGATGACAAGGGATATGGTACTCCTCCCACTATGAAGACAGATGGAGAGTAGGAAAAAAATCTATTGGATTAGAAAAGACTGAGGTAGCAGGTGATAAAAGGAAGGAGTAAGATGCGCTTTGGGATTCCTACTCGTTATTTTATGAGTCAATTCATGGCTGCTCCTAGGGAGATTCATTGGAATGCAACAAAGAGAATTCTTTGTTATGTGAAAGAGATGTTAACCCATGGATTGTTATATGAGAGGTAGCAGACTTTAGTAGTTCTACATAACTTTGTTGATTCAGATTGGGTAGGCTGTATTGATGACAAGAGATCTACCATAGGGTATGTTTTTAATGTTGGTAATGGTATGTTCTCTTGGTCTAGTAAGAAATAAGACACAATTGCTCTTTCTACTATGGAAGCAGAATACAAAAACACTATATTCAGCTACACAGGAAGCAGTTTGGCTAAGAAGAATTAGAAGACATTGGAATTCCATAGAACAAACCTACTGTAGTCAAATGTTACAACCAGAGCGCTATACAACTAGCTAAAAATCATGTATTACATGCATGCACGAAGCATATATAGATTAAATATCATTTCACTAAAGAGAAATTGTTATCTAATGAAATAGACATAGTGCATTGTAAGACAGAGGATCAGTTAGTTGATATACTTACTAAAGTTTTAAGTATTGATAAGTTTGCATTTTTTAGAGAAAAGCTCTCTCTATAAGAAAGGTAAACTAGGGCTTAAGCAAGAGTGTTAGAATAAGTAAGTCCGAGTTTCTCTTACAGTCCCATGACTATTTTTTGTTTTAGCAGTATTTTTGAGTTTTTATTGTTTATGTAATAGTCCGCATGTGTGTCAGTTTGACGGTACATACTGAGTAGAGTTGGGACGCGTGTCCCGTAACGGGGACCGTAACACCATGCAGCAGTAACCCCCAAAAATTTAGTCCTTTTGTAAATATAGTTCGAAAAGTCTTCTCTTGGGTTGTGGAGTGATCTGTCTTTCTAATTATCTGTGACACTATTGATTGCTTACAAATTAGCTAGCTATATTGCTAGTAAGATCCTTGACAATTATGGCTCTTGAAATGTCTTTTGTTGTTTCCAATTTGAAAACCACATCATTTGGCTAGGAGAGAAGGAAGGGTCATATTGTGGATTATCTGGTATGGTTTTTCTTGATTATCCGTCTGATATAATCCACGAGGGATTTCCAGGTGAAATTCCAATGTGGAACAAACTGGACACAGGTCTGATGGATGCAAGTCTGCTATTTGTAGCTGCTATTGTTGATGATGATGGTTTGATTGTTTGTGTTGTGAATATGCAACACACACATTTGTTTTTTCGTGTTGTGTGCAAAGTTGGCTTGTAGGTTTTTCGACTTGTCACAATGCGAGGTGTGGATAGATTTGGTGTGGCTGCCGATGGTTTGCAGGTATGATAAGGAGTAATAAGATATTATATTATTGTTTGTTAACTGGGGATCTATTGTGCTTAGTTTGATTGTTTGGTAAAGTGTTTCATACACGATGTCTTTCTTGCAGGTTTTCACATGGGGGGTGTCATTTCATTATGTCGCTCGGGGCACTCACATCCCTTGCCAACGGGAGATTGTGAGAATGTGAATAAAACTCTCTTTTTAAGCTCATGTGACTCTCTCACACACTACCTACATAGTACTGAATTTGTTATGAGTACAAAAAGCTCGGCCCCTGCTAGAGGTGGAATTGAAAAGAGTCCTCATTTTATGAGGTTCATTGTGGAGTTGTATTGTTGAAAAGGTGGTGTGGTGGTTGACCTTTTTGTGGGGTGTGGAGCCACTATATCTATGCATGTAGGTCTACAGGAAGACACTGCATTGCCATGGATATGGATTCCATGGTTGTAGATGTTGCACGACATCATTTTGGTATGTTCTACACAAATTATTGTTTTGACATTCTTCAAATGCACTCAAACGCTAAACCCTAAAACGGGTTCGTATGATTTTTTACATACCTGAACATTCACTTAAACCGAGATAGTCATGCATCGTCCACATTAGAATTCCATGAACCATGAAATTCCTTTGTTCTAGATTTGGTGTGGCTGCCGATGGTTTGCAGGTATGTTAGCAATGTGAGTTGTTAGAAAAGAAAAACCAAATTACTTTATTGTAAATACGCTATAAAGTACAAAAGTTGTGTTATGTGTTAAGTACCCAAATAATGATGTGACAATACAGTCACTCCATTTGTGTGTTGCTTGAAGGTTTAGAATAAAAAGTGACATAACTAGTCTCGAAATGGAAGCTCCTGGATACAAAGGAGTGTCTGCCTCGCGCAATAGAATCTCGTCTTCATCCATCTCAAATTGTTCGTGATCTCCATTTTCACTAGAAGATGTGTGCATAGCATCATTCTCGTTTGTTTCATTAAAGTACAATTCAAACATATTGTGCATTGCTTCATCATGTTGCACCTCATCATCATCATCATTTTCTTCAATTGTATTTGCCTCTTGAACTTGTTTCACTCTTTGTTCTCTCATGTCCATCAAAACTTGACGTTGATTGTAATTAAAAACGGATGGATCAACTTCGTAGAATGGCATTTGATTTATTGGCTACACACATTAAACAAATTTAATAAATGACGTATATAGATTGACAAATATTATAATAAAAAATAATCATATAAAATTAACAAATCTCAACGTCTTGCAAATTCGATGGTTGACCCTCATCTGTTCGTCCAAACTTCCACAAATGATTTTTAATAATACGTCTTTCACGTATCTTTTGTCCACCATCACACTTGATGCATGTGCACCATATTTATTTTGAAAATAGTTATTCTGCGAGAAACAAAAATCAAGTACGTGTCACTTTAGCACAATATTTGAAGTCATAATTAAGTTATAGTAACAAAGTCTTTATGAACAAGAAAACATGCATGTTTATTATTTACCATGTTGACTTGAGTAGTGTCTTCATTGCTAGACTGATTTGAATGTAATTTATCTCCTTGTGATAAACTACATATATGCACAAGTACAAAAGAAAAAAACATAAGCCTAATCAATTTGAAAATACGTTGATTCTTATCTTTTGATATTTAGATAGCATGATTCCTATATGCATATTATTGTTTGATTCTCATGTTTTGATTCTTATATGTGGATTCTTATATGATTCTTTTGCATCTTGTTGATGGTTATGAACGCACATCTATCTTTTTTTTTTTTGTTATCACTGGAATGAAAGTCTAATTCTAATATACATTAAATTTTTGTAGTTGATTTTTGTTTTTCTACTTCATTTCAATATGTTAGAGTTTATTGTAGTATATTGTATGTTTACGAATGTAGTAATCATGTCAGGGTCCGACAATGGCGAGAGTTCGGGAGATTATGTTTCAAATTCCTATTCATCGCTAACTCTCGAACAAAAAACACAATTGCAAAGTATGCTTAGCCAAGACCTCGAGGGTGGTACCTCACAAGCGGCCGTGGCTTCCGCCCTGACTGAAGAGTCATCCACGAATCTGTATTATGATGTGGATCCTCAAGGGAACATAATCGCCAACCGTAAAGGGAGGGCGGTTATGGACTGATTTTATTCTTTGTGCCAATGCCATTTTGGCGATAGATTGTTTATGAAATGGTCCAAACAATCTAACGAACTTAAACGGCAGATTGTTGGTACCCTTCATGATGAATTCCTACAAGACAAGGAATTCAACTCGAAGGAAATCCATAAGCATATGAGCTTGTAGATAAGACATTGTCGTGATACAGCATGACAAGCTTATAGGAACGAGCAATCCAAACCCAGCTGGTGTTCAAGATCAGATTGGAACAATGTAAAAAACGATGAAAAACACTAAATAAATACAAGATTCAAAGAGATGTCGCGGCCGCTAGGATGCATAGAATAGGCAACCTAAGTTGTGGAAAGGCGGGCTTGCAAACAAGCATGGTAAATAAATTTAAACTACTCTTATAATTTGTCTTTGATTTCATATGATTTTTTTTTCAAACATGCATTCTAACTAGCTGCTCCAACCTAGCCCTAAACTAATTCCAACTTAAATTGGATGGATAGTTGGCGGACTATGGATGTCTACCAACCAAGGAAGAGTACGACTTTGCCTTCAAGGAATCATACGAGGTATTAGTCGATAAACTGAAGAGCGAGGGTAATCCTCCACGTGTAAGTTTTTTTGAAAAATTTAAATTTTATATTTCTCGTATATTATTAATGTAAACGCATACGTGTTCACTTTTAACCATTAGTATGATCAAGCATTAAATACTAATGTGTCTTGTTTGCTTGTTTTCATGCAGAGCGGACGTCAAGATGACCACGAGTAGATTAGGTTTCTAATATAATTTTAGTTCGTCAATCGTAAGTTAGAGGGACTGCAAAAGTAGCAATTTTGTGATACATTGATATACACTTTTAAAAATATATATTATTGCAATTGATCACAATATTGTTATTGGTTTTGTATGTTGGATTCCAAAATATAAGCAATGTCCTATTCCAAGATGTTAGAAGCATGAGAGGTATCCTCCTCCTCTCCATCTTGGTCTTTAGCTTTGTCATTAGAGAAGTGATGGTGTTGCTTCTTACTCCTCTCTTTGTGCTTGGCAAATAGAACTTTGTCATCATCATGATTGAGTGATAGCTTGTCCATCCTCAAGAGTTTGTACTCTTGTCTTTATTCTTCAGAAATAAGCACACTTTGAAGGGCCTCCAAACTTGGTAGCTCCTCCTTAATGGCATAGGATTGGACAAGGTTGTCATATTCATCTCTTAAGCCATTGAGAATGACTTGGACTAGCTCACTTTGATTGATTGAGTCACCAATACCGTGGAGATAAATAAAAGTGATGAACAAAAAATGTTGCTTCTCTCTCACTATAGGATCCAATAATGGTGTGCTACCATCTCCTATGCAAGATCTTGCAACAAACTATGAGATGATTCTCACTAGCTATCTCAATCTCTCCAAAACTAGATCTACTTCACATCAAATGATGGAGTACGGGCAAAGTTAGGATAAAACACTCTTAGCATGTGTGAAATACACTAAGAAACCAAATTTGACTCAAATACAATGATATTGCATAAAACAAGATGGCTAAGATCTCAAAACAGTGCCTAAGATCACATATAGATGAGATTGGTAAGCATTCAACTATGATTTTGGATCAAACAAGCAATCTCTTGACCAAACCAAATGTGTCCACCCAGGTCTAGGTGCCCTACCTAACCCTCTTCAAAAGCTTATAACTTTTGATTGGCTCAACCAAATGGAATGAAACTGATTGCATCAGAAACTAGACAAAAATAGCTTCAAAACAAGCTATCTAGCAAGATTTTTGGATCAAACATGAAAGAGAACTCCCAATCTGAAATTGGATGTTCCTCACATGTGTCTGAGCACCTGATTCCGTACAGTACCAGGTCAGACCCAATCAATGCCCTATGGATCTCTTTTGATCCCAAATTGAACAAGATAGCTAGGAAAATGGATCTTGGCAGTTTCTCACATTATGTTCAACAAATTAATGCTACTATGACATGACCATAGTAACGATTACTTTAAAAAAATTATTTTACTATAACATGATTATCTTAAATATAAATTTTTAACTTTAAAAACGTTATTTACTATAACAAGGTTACCTTTCTGATAACCTCATGAAAGGCACACTTATTCACACAATAATCAATATAAATTAATTGCTATATTGAATAGCATTTGTTCAATTAAAATATTCAGAAAGTCAAGCTTGAAATGTATCAAATTTAAATATTCTAAATATCTAGAATTTAGTCATCTTTTTCAGCAATTTTTTCTTCCTAGGATGCAACAACTTCAACGGAGGGATTTGTTTCTTCATCTAAAAGAATTTCATCAGCTAATCCTCTCATGTTAGCTTCTTCACAATGAATCGGAGGCATGGACTCCATAGATGCACTTTGAAATTTAGTCCAGATCTTTGTGGAAAGATTATTCAGGCTTTATGGATTGCCAAGTGATATTGTTAGTGATAGAGATCCTAAGTTTACAGGTCACTTTTGGTCAGTTGTATTCCATAAGCTAGAAATTTTGCTTAGTTTTAGTTCTACTGATCATCCTAAATCAAATGGCCAGACTGAGAGGACTAATTAGACTATGGAGGATATGTTGAGAACATACATGTCTCACAAGCAGTCTCAATGGGAATATTACATTCCTTTGATTGAGTTTGCTTACAACAGTAGAAAACATTATGCTACAGGTTATGGTCTGTTTATGTTGATGTATGATTTTCAACCTAGATCTCCGGTAAATGTGGAGACGAAGTCTGTTAAGATTCAAAAAGTTGCCGATTTCTTGCATGCTATGCATGAAATGTTGCAAGTGGCACGTGATAGTATCCGTAGTGCTCAGGACTGAGCTAAGCACTATGCCGATCTTAAGAAGTCTCCCAGCGATTTTAAAGTTGATGATTGGATATATCTTATAATACCTAAGGATTTTAAGACTATGCGTACATGTAAGCATTATAAGTTGTCTACCAGATATTGTGGACCGTTTCGAAATATAAGAAAAATTGGTTCTTTAGCTTACAAATTTGATCTTCATGATAAGTCTACCACTCACCACCCACCTGCATTGATTTAGCAGACTTAAGAAATTTGTATTTTTTTTTGGGCATTGAAATAGCATGAAGTTATGACACAAATTTTATGTTTCAAAGAAGATATACTCTTGAATTGCTCAAGAAACTTCATAAAGATGCATTGTTTGTCCCTTGGCGTGACTCTGCACTACTTGCCAATAGAAATAACATCCTTGACTTAAATCAATGAGATAGTTGTGTAATGGAGGTGCTTTTGAAAGAGATTTATTAGAAGAGAGAGGTGAAATGAACTCTGTAAATAACAACGTAAATGAGGTAGTAGGAAGATTACAAGTCCCATCTCCCCCAAGCTTGCATTGTGCATAAGTCTCAATTAACAATCCTAGGATTACTGTTCCAGACAAGTTCTTTCAAGATCATGGATATCTTTTAGATGTCGATATTGACCATATGAAAAGAAAATATTAAAATAGAAAGTACTAATGTGCTTCAGAACAGCCAGTTTTGTTGAGAAAGTCAATAAAAGTGGGGGAGGCAAGATTTCAAGCCAAAAGTTTATTTGAAACTTGGTCTATTGTACCTTTATCAAAATCTAAAGCTTCTTTGAAAAATCCAAGATATATAAAATGGATTTTGCGTTGAATAATCATGAGAGAGAGTCATGCTATAACAACTTTAAAATAGATGTTTTTAGATTGAAGCTACAAAACTTGTTGGTTTCATTTAAAAGGGTCAAGATAAAATCTGTCTAAAAAGCAAAGAAAAAACAAATCATTGGCAAACAATTGTAATCCATTCTTGACTTGGTGAAATATCATCAACAAACTTAACTTGCACTAGGTTTTTTTGTTAATTTGGCAATGAGTAACTCAATGATAAGTGCAAACAAGAAAGGCAAGAGGGATAAACCTTGACAGACTTTATTGTTAACTGAAAAAAACTTCATTGAATAGCATGGTGGAATTGGCTAAGAGAAACAACCACGTCTATTAGTTGCTTAAAATTGAGTCACATAGTTGTAATCTTATCTACCTAACCTTTCTAGTCATCAAGTTTGAGGCCCCCAATAACATTAAAATTGCATTTATTGTGCTCATGACATCAAATGGCACATTTTTCTAGCTTTTTCTAATATACCCCTTTACCCCTCCCCAAAAAAACCCCAAGCTTGGAATGCGATACAGAAGCTTTGAAAATTTCAAGCTTATCTCTTGAGAGAGTTTCCCTTCGAAAATTTGCAAAACTTGCTCTTGAGTTAGACAATATACCAACTCTATGTCACCTTCTTGAAGCTGAAAGTGAAAGTGGGCCTTCTTGCAAGGAAAATGAGATTCTTTACTAGAAGAATGCTACTTCAGCTATCTCATAGTGGTCTTGGTGCTGCTCCGTCCAAGATTCCAAACCCATACTACAATAACCTTCTCAACTGTATTGACCCAAAGGTTGTGCTCATAATGGTTAATACTGGGCTTTAGTTGATGACAATGAATTGTTGTTTGTTTTTTAGTAATAAAAAATAATGTAATTTCAAACTCTAATGAAGATGATGCAACTATACATATGGCAAGGTTATGCAAAACTCATGCAAAGAAAGGCATCACCCAATGAAAACATCACATGTAGAAAGACATGAAAAGCTCAAATTCAAGGGAAGTAAATTCCAATTGCAAACCAATACTACCAATTTCTCTAGGGAATATTCATATTTGCACGCTTCATGGAGAAGTGAGGATCATAGAGAAATTAATATACCTTCATATTTTGTTTGCATGGAATACTAAGCTAGAGTCATCATCAAAACAAGCAATAGCTCGATTAGAAAAAGTGTTATCAAAAGCGGATCTCCATAAAAAGACATGTTAAAATACAAAAGGATGAAAAGGTTTCGGGAAAAACAGGAAATATACCTTGTAAACCAAGCGTAGGAGGAGCCAAGCCTCGTCGATTTTTATCAGATCATTCTAAAAAGTCGATTAGGATCCAATACTCGATTTGGAAAGATGTTATCTCTGCAACACAAGACTTTGAAGATAAAGGAACAACAAGGCTTAAGAAGGTTGAAATTTAGAGAAAGCTCGATAACATGGTTGAAATGCTTAGAAAAGACAAAACCTCTAATGCAAATGTACTACTATTGGAGAAAACAACAATAGAGTTTTTTTATGCAGTTCGAATAGCTTGGGGCATAGATCATATCACTTACGAATGTTTAGTTTAAATTTACAGTTTCATTACAAGTTGCTTAAACAATTTTTAATGCTTACTTTTTTAACTAATGCATAAATCTCCTATATTGCAGCACATATTATGCATGCATCATTTTTTGATAAAAAGTATGGCAATTTGAGTATATTGTCCTCACAAGGAACGGAAAAATCACATTGCTAGGCAAGAGCAACACTTCATCGAAATGCACAACATGGTAGAACATCCTCAAAGACTATTTCAGTGGTTTTATACACAAGATCAAGTTCGATACACAACTAGATCAATAGAGTATCAGAGATTAAAAAAAGCATGTAAATCCGTCCGCTCATAGGAACATCTTCTGGCACATAGTTGAAAACTTTAAGAGCAATGTCTCTTTTGACAAAGATGATTTTATATGTATTCTTCGGATATTTATGCCCCTGAGAAAAAAAAGGCAAGCCATGATTAAAGTTCCGACATTCAAAAAGAACCTTTCATGATAAAATTTCATTATTTACAAAGTGTTTCAATAATAGACAAGGAGGCAACATCCTTTTGTCTTGCACCTTGTCTCTCTCTCAAGCCTCCATGTGTCACATGTACTTTGAATCCGTTTGCCCAATGTATGGTGAATTGTAATTATTAAATTGTAAATGGCTGTCACCGGCCTGTGGAGACAATTGTAAATTGCGATGTAAATATTTGTTATAGTGACTAAATACGAGATGGCCAAGGGGGTACTGGGTCTCATGAGAGTCTGCTGGACTGACCTCCTAAAAAGTAGGAAGGGTTGACTGGTCAACTTGACACGTGTCACATGCTCACTGGGACACTTGGTCCAGTGCATGAGTGACACTTGTCAGACGGTCAATGGACGGCTCAACAAGACGTGTCATGCTCATTGGGACACTTGGTCCAATGCATGAGTGACACATGTCAGACTGTCCACCTACTAACTTGCCTATGTGTCAGGGTACTGCCAAGTGGCAAGTGTCGACTCTGCATAGAATTTGCCATGTGTCAACGTTAGGATGTGTCAGGGTTAAGGAGTGATTGAGGAGATATAAGGTGAGCCTTGTCAGACATTCCTCATTATGATTATGGTATTCCTATGCAACTATGGTTGGGAGGAGACTTGCAGCAGAGCTCTCATGTTTGCTTGTTGATCTATGTACATTTGCTTGAGATTAATAAAGTGACGGATTTGCTAGGTAATTCTGTGTATTTACTTGGGGTTTGTGAGCTTGTGTACAACACCATGTCTGCTTGCAAAAGCATCAATTGCCAAGGTTTTTTGCAAACTGGAAACATATATATAATTGTTTGTCAAACTACTAGATGAATCGACGATGTAAAATAACAAACACATCCACTTATGTTTCAATAAAATGATTCTTATGAGACAAACTATTCTAATATAGATACCACTTACCATATCTTCCTCGTCAGCTTGAAGTACACTAGCAGCATGTAAATTATGACTAGAAACAATGGTCGATGGCTGGTCGGTTGGAATAGTATGTGTGGCCGTTGGAGAATATTTTTTTAGAAAACTCAAAAATTCCTCCTCACTTGGCCTCATATGCCTTGCTCGCAGACAACAATCTTTGGAGGGCATCCGTCCCACTGGCCCATTCAGCTTCATCTTCATAGTCGATGCCGTCTCTAAGGTCATCATTGTTAAAATCAATAAATTCTATGAATTCCGCAATCATATTTGAAAGAAGAGATACTAGTATTTGATCTTCTCTAATATCCATTACATCACCAATATGTAGTACACAGGGATGTCCAGCAGGGTTTTGCTTTGGTCATTCTCGCTTACAGTAGATAATGGAGAGATTGATAAAGCACGGGCCTTCGTAGGGTCATATTCCAAGGCTAACCTTGCCTCCTCTTCTTCTCCCAAAACCTCATCAATAGCAGGAGCCTCAGTAGCGCCAGGAGTACTGGAGGCTGGCAAAGCAATCATGCCTGCGCTAGAAGATCCTATTTGATCAGGGATCAGAGTAGATATGTAGAAAACAAAGGCCATGCCTTCCTGGATGAACCCACAGATACAATTGTGCTCTTCACATAATATGACTCGCTTGAATAGATCAATAAGCTTAGTAAACTTACGATTGTGTCTTTGCTTAGCATCGGGCTGAGCATAAATCAACTTGGTGAAATGCACGAGAACCAAAGCCCGGCCATTAGCAGCATGGTTTATTGGAGGCACTCATAAAACTCTCTATAAAGTTTAGGGAAATATTTCCTATGCTCAATAATGAACCTCTCTATGTAAAACTTCATATCGAAGTAGGAGGCAAAATGAGGCAGTCTATCCTCAACCCCAGCATCAACAAGGAAAGTCTACAAAGCTCTGTCAAGAGTGGGGGTGGAAGAAGATGATGCCATCGCTGATGGAATATCTATACCACGAACTGATATAGGAGCCAAATGAGGCGATAATAGTAACGTGTGATGTCAATATGGAAGCAGGAGCGATTTATATTACTAGGACACGCCAGAGGTGAAGGAAGAGAAGGATATATCTAGGGCACGTGGTAGTCTCATCAATGGATGCATCAGTACCCAAGAAGCCTTATGATATTCACGAACAATCCAAATGCCATCATCTTTCTTCTCATTATAAAAAATTGCAAAGCAGATCAAGGATCTTGGTCTCCTTCTCATCGCCATAGCTTGAAGAGTCTCATGTTTGAATCTGTCAATATGAGAGTCGAGGGCATAATAGGCACTAAACATTATAGTTTCATGCTTTGTTGCACTAACTAGTATTCAACTTGTGTTGTCATGCCAACGATACTTTGGCACATGCAAGAAATAAAAAGCTATGTTGATTATAAGAATTCGGTGTTTCAAGAGCTACCTACATGTTGAAAGCCGCCTGCATGTGCCACTCCTCTTAAAAGCTTAATCAAAGCTTTCACACATGCGCTCTAAAAATCTTGTCAATACTTTTTGTGATGAAATATTTACTTAAGCTAAAAACTTGCATGCCCCAACAATATGATACTAATGGTTAGCAAATTCGCCTCGCTTTATCTAGAACACATACATGAAAAAGGGTCTACTACACATTGTTCATTCTATTCCTCTAATATGTGTGCAAAGTGAACTAACAAATAGCTCCTCAATGCTACCAAAACTGTTGCCAATGAGTTGCTCACACCAACTTTTCATGTTTTCAACATGTCGTTCACCATGAAAGTCATCTTCAGTTGGTGTTATCTCTGGGAAGTTTGTCTGACAAATTTTGAAGCTTAAAAACTATCTTGAATGTAGCAGCTCAATCAAGATTTTGATGCAAAACATACTTCTGATAGAAACTCTACGAGTAAGCCACAAATATGGAACTCTTTCCAAGTGAAGCAGCCCATTGCTTCCAAGTTTTGGCTTTTGTTGAAATGCCAAAAGCAATATCTTATGTTTTGCAGAACAAAGAAAGATTATGGGTTTTGAAAAAGATGCATATTGACAAAGAAGGCAAGGTCAAAGCAACGCTCTAGAATCAAGATCGCGTTCTTGATCTGATTTGGAATCAGATAAAAAAGCCTTAGATGGGCAAGGCTCTGGTGGTCACCTGCAAATGTACTTTTTGAAAACATATCTGCATTTTGCTTTTGAGCTTCTGTTATGAAAACAAGTAATTCCGTACATCCCCCACATAAATCTTTGGGAAGAATCTGGAGTGTTGTTGCCTTTAGAGATTTTTGCATGCAAGGGTAAAATGGGATTGTGAGATTTATTTACAAATATTTACGATTTTTGCAAAGCCACTGGCCAAGCTTTCAAATTAATCTTTCAATAAGTTTATCTCGCTCTGATGAGAAAAACTGTACCATCACATAGCAGGCAAAAAAATTATCTAATTAACTATATGGAGTTCAGATATAAGCATTTGTGTAACAATTCCTCAGACGCAATTATGCACGAGAAAGTTGACAATACAACAGGAATCGAAATCTGGCAACTTGGCAGAAGAATCCTACTTTTAAGTTATATCAGATGCTGAGATCCAATGAGTGCAAGATAACAATCACCCAATAATTTGAGCTCTTTCATGAAGGTAACAGAGATTATAACCATAGTTCAGCTTTGCAAGATCTTACACTCTGCCAATTATACTCTTCTCTTACTGTATTCTCCCTTATTTGTGTACTGTGCATCTGTGAAAAGTGTGAAAAAACGGGTATGTTCTTTCAGCTTGACAACTGAGGAAAAAACCAAGGTCTCTTAAGCCCAAATGTGGTATTGAAGACTGATATAAATTTTCACACCTGCACTATATGCAATAAAAAACGTTTGGGCTTAATTTGTGCATCATATGCAGCTTCCATCCACCCAATATTAAGATTACAAAAGAATTTTCTTCCTAACCATACTATACATTTGTACAATTTATCTTCCTCTATGTTGCCTATCTGGCCAAAGTATTGTATTGGCATTATCAGTGTGGTTGTAATCATCCAGATACCAATAACTAACTTGGGGCCTTAACTAACCAAACCAACTGAACAGGAACAAGATTCATTTATAGCCATTCAGATTGTACAACATCTTGCAACTACTGCTAGAATGATCTCTATCAAGATGGTGGTGGAATATCATCCAGGTCTGAGACATATGGTTCTCTTCCTTTCTGCAATTGATACATTAAATAAGATCAGTTACCTCTTTCACAAACCCAGCATTCCTTCCATCTAAAACTTGATAAGAAGGCAGATTGTAAATCCTCCACTGATACTAACATTCTCTGTAGAAAAAAACTCTTAGTTTGCTTCTAGTGACACAAAGACGTGATCAGTCTTTTCATATAAGTCATCGTTCTAACAACCTACATGATGAATCCTTCAGCTAAACATATAACTATTTTAGTGGTTTCACAACTTGTGTCAGTTACAAAAGGACCCCTACCTGGCCAGACGGACGATCGACGACACCTCCACGAGTCCAGGTAGTTAGGGGCTCAGGAGCATTGGGGTCAAATGTCTTCAAAGGATCACGAGGAAGACCAGCGCCAGCATTTGGTGGTGCTTTGGAAGTATCAGGAGGATTTTGAATGACCACATAACCACCAAGAAGGCCACCCACAAGTAGAAAAGTGAACCCAGCAAGAAAAGGAAAGCGGACTTTAAGGGCATCTATTCCCAGCTGACCAAGAACACCTTTTCCAGTGATGATCTCCATTACAATACCAGCCTACAATATGACACACAAAAATGCCCAGATAAAGACTCGGTTTGACTATTGATTTTGAACATAAGATTCTGTTGGGTAACATGAATGTAACTGCAAGAAGTTTCCCCAAAGAAAAAACCCAGTTAATCGAAATATTAGACCAATCATTACATTAGTTTCATTTTATGAAAAGGCATCACACCCCCAAGATCTTATGCAGTGATTGGCACAAAAACCATTTGTGCCTCAAGAAAACCATGGAGAATCACAAAATGATCTTCAAGACCTTCTTAAGGACTGAAAGAAATCAAACCCATTCAGATATAAGGTCAGCTAACCCTAAATGAAGTATGTGCTGTCAAAACTTAGCTCTCACAAACTAGATACAAATGTGAAAATATAAATCAAGACCCTTAGCCGGCTAGCGACATACTCTATTAAGACAACATTGCATTACTGGGCCTGCCCTTGATTAGCTATTGGGCCGTGACTCCTGGGTCTACGTAAGGACGGGCAAACTTAGCCTAATCCGGTAGCTTCTTGGAAGGTTTGATTAAGGTCCCCAATGTAGTAATATAGGAGGTAAAGATATTCATTCACTAGCTTATCATTTGGTCTACTCTTGAGTTCATTGTAGGTGACTCATTTGCAATGCTTCAAGGTTTCTGCCACTGATTGTGATTAATATTCTTAGTTGGAGATTGCTGTTGTTCATGATCTACAGTCCATTGTTCCTATGTGAAGCCATAGTTGTCATTGTGTTTATAACTTGGTCATTTTCAGTAGGGAATGTTCTACTTTTTTATTCTTCTTCTTTGTGTTTATTTCTTCAATTTATGGGAAAACAAATGGCTCTGACTTTTTGTACAGTGCCTAGATTTTCAAATTGTTTGGATCTTAAAATTCGTTGTTGAAGAGAACCCAAGAATACAGCTTGTTTCTTTTTGTGTTGACACGTGGAAGATAGGGCACCAATAATCAAGGTTTTTCAGATTTTCAATAATAACCATTTTGTTTTTTTGTCAAGATTTGATATTGTTGGTTGCATAGCTGCTACCACCAATTGCTACAAGGAGATGTAAAGTTTTGTCAAAAATGGGCAACAGAAGTTAGGGTTCCAAAAATTCCAAAAACCTTGCTTCTTGACTTCTTGAGGGAGCCATCTGTACTTTCTTGTCATCATTTCAAGAAAAAAGCAGAAATCTAAAAGTGCTAGACCAAGGCAAGATTGATCCAACTTTCACGTCAAAGCAAGTTTTCCATCAAAAGCTATTGCCAGCTCAGACTTGTGAAACTCGCATATTCCATTTTTTGTTCTGCAAGATTTTGTCTAGATTCCCTGTGGATCTTGACATTTTTACCATTAGACAAGTCACAAGTCCACAGCACTTTAAGACTCATCAAATAAAGGCTTTGGTTCACAAATCTTTCTAACAAAAACATACTTTGTTTTCTATCGAAAAGATTTTGTTCAGATGTTCTATGGATCTTTCTATTTTTTCTTATTTTGCAAGTTCATAACTCTTTATAGATCAATAATTGGACATTTCATACCAAAAGGTAATGCATTTCAACTTTCTTCACCACTTTTTGTACTTAATCTTTCTTCTACTTATTTAAGTCCTCTTCTGCAAATCTTTGGAATTTCAGCTGTCCATACTTTGTTCCAGCTGTTCTATTAAGGTTTGTTATCTCCAGTCCGCAATTCCTTTGTCGCTTGCCAAGATTCAGCTTCATTTGTCTGAATTTTTTTAATGTCACTACATTATACTATTTCATTGTTTTAGCATTTCAGCCCTTACAAGTGCTTAAATGAAAGTAGTCGGCATGGTTAAGGTGGCATCTTAGCGTGCTCTCCCTTGATTACACACCATCCAATACTTTTTATTCAATCAACATTAAAATCGTCTCCAATCACTACAAATCAGTCGAAAGAATTGTCCTTCCAATACTATCACATTGCTGTATGTTTTGCAAATCTGACTTCTGTTGTTGAAGAGATTACACAAATTACCATATCTCGACTGAAAAGAATTGTTATTTTAATACTGTGGCTTTACACCTGCATATCTAAGCTTCGTTGCAATAGAGGATACACAAATACAGGGTGGTCAACAGTAGGCAACAACAGATATATGCCTTAAAGCACAAGCATGTGGAGGTGAGACATACACAGAGGTTACATGATCAGATGACTGAGCTAGTTCACAGGGTGGGTACATTAGATCAGAGCCAAGTTCCGAATCATAGCTTGTGGCATAGACAGAGCTTTACCAACTGGTTCACATGATCTTGTCAATATAGTACAGGCATGTGCGAATGGGCCACAAGATCTTCTAAATGAGAGAAGGGGGCAACTTCTTGATGCGGCAAAGACATGCAATCTTGCTTTTGCTCCAAATGAGATCCAACCACAACATTCCAATGATGGGATACATGTAGTTTTGAAGCAGCCATATCTTGCACTTAAGGTATAGTACTAGGTTCAGGTACTAACATATCGTTGGTTCATACTCATATTTTTGGCAGAGGTATGTGTTTCTCATTCTGTTGTAATCCTTCTAGTAGAGATTCTTAGACAATATCTAGATGCAATAGGAATTTTGGGCATATGATATGCACCTGTTTTCCTCTCACATATGATCTAAGGTACTATGGATACTTTTGCATTCAAAAGCTTACTTTTTTGATGTTTCAGCATGCACAATTGGCATGGCGCATAAGGCAAAAGGTTGGCAGAGATTGTATTCATCGGTCATATTCTCTGTCTTCCTTGTTGCTTCTGTGGCATGCCTGGCCTTCACAACTAGCATGGAATGCATTTATGTCAGTCCTACTCTTAGGCGGGCATGGTCCCCTTGGATACCTTAGGCTCTATTTAGTTGGTGGTCCACTTTATCTCGTATGCTTTATGATATATTGTGCAGATGATGGGTGGATGGCATGAGCATGCAAGAGCTAGGACGTATCTCTAGCCATGGAGATGAGCACCCGTGAGACCGAGTGCGATGGCTGCCAGTGGTATTATGCCAGTTATTGTAGGAGGCTTCATCAAGCCAATTGGTGTTGACAGCTCCGGTGTACAAGGGTGGTAACAAATCATTCGTCGCTTGCTGTTGTGCGCTCATCTTACGGAGATCAGCCTAGTAGAATCGTAACAGTTGGTATTAGAGCTATCAGAGCCACCAACTTTGGTGTACAAGGGTGTACATGTTCCTATCTCTTTGATTGCAACAAACTCTTTACCTCTTAGTTGTGGTTGATGAAATTTTGTTATTAAGGTTGAAGTTCATAGCATTTGCTTTGAAAAAGTGGATTTAAACCAACTGCAAAAATTATGGTTTCAGTTATGACTTTCATTGCTTAAAAGTTAAAACTAAGCTCTAGTTGCCTTGACCAATCATTTTATGGCTTTAGAGAACCCGTTTTTTCACAGTTCACGGTTTGCAATGGGTTTTTGCCAGCTTTTGAGGCTGGTAGATTGGGAAAAAATCATATAGCCTGTGAAAAATTTTACCAGGGTGCTATAGAAATTGGTTTATCAACTTTTTCTTGCAAAGGTTTTTGGTAACCTTAGGAAAGTTTCTTTAAATTGGATATGTTCGTAAGAGAGAGGAAGGGGGGAAGAGTGACTCTCCTGCTTACCTACCTCCTGTGTACTTGCTGCAATGGAAGGGTGGCTCTTGTCCACCCATGTCAAAAAGAAAATTCAACCAAACCAAAAAAAGGGTGCTCGTACAGCCTGTGGCCGTGGGCATGGAGTGTTCTTGTCATCTGCCCCTCGTACAGGAAGGTGAGTGGAAAATTTTGGGAGAGGGTGGCTTCTTGCCAATCCAGATCTTCCATAGCTCCAAGGTACAAACCTGCATACATGCATCATATAATGTTATTTCTTAATCATCCAACGTAGGGTTGGTGGTGAATGTTTCCACATGAAGTTGTGGAAGGTACCCGCACATCTCATGCATGTCTAGGGCCACATGTCATCCTGAGTGGTCACGCTATGTGTTCTCTAATGCTTCAGTGGCAACTATAATTTTTATACCTAAAATTTCACGCAAAATTTGGAATATTCCAACTCTTGGTACACCAACATGGGGTGGGACTAAAGCCTTGGGCACCCCCCATTTGCACATTTACTAAGTTGAAACTCTTAAAGAGCTTTTTAAGGCTTCTTTACATAGTTGGAGATTTTGGAGCCGTTTTTGCTCGAAACTTCACTGTTTTGCTTCCAGTTTTTTGCAATATCAAGCCACCACAGCTATGGCGCCCACAATGAAAGGAACTCAGGTGCCGTCATCCTCGGACCTGCCGACTATGGCCAACTTGTAGGATATGTTGCAGCCAATAATTTGCTACATCAGCAAATTGTGGATATGAACACTAAGCATGAACAGGCGGAGCAAAAGCTTCGGATGATGAACCAATCCAAGCAAGCTTTGTTACACCTGATGTTTAATTCTGAATTTTTCTCGAAGGACAAGAAAGAGAGGCACCCAAAAGTGCTTTTGGCGTGGTTGGACCAATGGACATCTCACTTTTCTACACAGTTTACTCGACAACACTCGGATTGCTATGGCAATCATGTTTCTACAAGGCAAGCCATATACATGGTGGCAAGATCTGAGGATAAGGCCAACACCCCGACCACTTGGAAAGAACTCCACCATTTTTTTTTGCCAATTTTGGACAATTTTGAGGATTATCATTTATTTGCAACTTTGTGAATGGGAAAGAGGCCACTTGACAGCTTTTTGCAGGATTTTCAAGAGGCACTTTCTTGTTTCGCCAATTGCATGGACCTGCAAGCTACACTTCATTCTTGGTTTGCCCAAGGAGTACCAACTTGAGGTACACAACTTGAGGTACATCGCAATCAACCACACACTTTGAGGATGCTGTAAAATTTGTAAGAATCTTTGATGACACCCATTCTTTGGCCCGAAAGGAACAACAGGCTCCTAGGTGCAAGAGCTTAAGGATAAGAAATCTTCAGCTCCCTTAAAAAAAAAGTGATTGAGAAGGTATTCAACACTCATTCCTAGTTGGGAGGGAAAAAATGTCGTAAGGTGAATAGGGCCAACTTTGACAAGGCCAAAGCAAATTTGCTCCTCTTGCATGGGGAAGGGGGACCTATCCAAGGGTTGCCCAAAGAGACAAAAAAGATATGGACGTCAACCCGTCAAGGCTATTAAGATGGATTTTAGTGATTATGCAAGAGGAGCAGTCCTTATCGAGACAATGGACCAATACCTTTTGAAAGCAAAAACTTGGATCCTGCTCAATGTAGGTAGTAGGTACTCTACTTAAGACAAGGAACTCTTTGTTGTTACACATCCGCTAAAAGAAAGATGAAAGGTCATGTGGAGGCATACGTTCAAAAGTGTGGATAGTGCGCAAGTTTGTTGGTCTACTATATCCCTTGGAAATCCCCAACAAAAAATGCGAAATAATTTTGATGGATTTTGTGACAAGACTTTTTACAGCTAGAAAGGGCCACGATGCTATTTGCATAGGGTTTGCCTAACCAACATGGCGCAATTCATTTCAACAAAGTCTATTGTCAAAGCTTCAGAGCTTGCTCATTTTCATTGAGAAATTGTTCAAGTTGTTTGACTTGCCAAGTGACATTGTTGGTGATCATGATTCCAAGTTTATCAACAAATTCTAACAATTGGCCTTTGAAAGATGGAAACTATCATTATTCTAACCGACCAATAGATGGAATATGCTTCGGGCATATGTTTCCAGGCAACAATCAAATTGAAAAATGCACCTCCCAATGGTTGAATTCACATAAAATGATGTGAAGTAGTTTGCCACCATATTTAGTCTTTTCATGTTGATGTTTGGCTTTCAACCTCATTCACCATTATCCGTTGACCTCAAAGGTGCAAACTGAAGTTGGTTTTTTGCAGCACATGCAAGATATGTTGCACAAGGCCAAGTACAATATAAAATCAGCTCAAGATCGAGCACAGATTTTATACTAACCGAAGTTGCTCATCTCAAGAGTTCGAGGTCAAAGATTGGGTGTATCTTCATAAGACACTATGGACAAGAAAATTTCCAAATTTATCTCCTAGATATAGTGTACCTTACAAGATTGTTAATTGACTAGAACGTTCACTTGAAACTAAGGTACATGCGGTTGGAGGATTTGACTGCCTACATGCCCATGGAACTTGAAAAGCTCATGGAAACTCAATGACATCAGTTGAGAAATCTCTTGATCTCTAAACACCTAATCCGTTGGAAGGGTGTCAAAGGATGACACCTGGAATGGGTGAAAGCTAGGCTGGCATTGTTGACATTTTTAGTGCCACGTGTAAACACCTCGGAATGCCTCACGTCACAAATCTAAGCATGGACCA
The DNA here is from genome assembly GCA_029204225.1 of Diphasiastrum complanatum. Classification (NCBI taxonomy): domain Eukaryota; kingdom Viridiplantae; phylum Streptophyta; class Lycopodiopsida; order Lycopodiales; family Lycopodiaceae; genus Diphasiastrum; species Diphasiastrum complanatum. Next base: position 52,307,444 of record CM055097.1, read on the forward strand.
TGGTTATGGTGTTACTATGTATATAGAGGTGGTATTATTCAATCTACCCGGGTTACCTTCTGGCCTATCAAAACTTTGTTTTGATGTTCTCTTTATGAGAGCAAAGGTCATTTTTTGATGACCTTGTCTCTCATTCTTGCAAGAAGGTTGTACAAACTTCAGGCTCAAGTGGTGGGGCATCATGCAAGTATTGAGGATATTGGTTCAGTGAGTAAGTCATGGCATGAAAGGTTTGGACATCTCAATTTCAAAAAATATCTTATGATAGGAAACAAGATGGAGGAATTCCTATCTTGTGTGACGAGTCATTATGGAGAGTAGCACATGGACTATTTATTTCTCAATCTAAGTATGCTCATGAACTTCTTAAAAAGTTCAATCTGTCATAGTGCAAGCCTATTTCTACACCATATGATAGTGGACATAACCTTGCTAAAGCTGAGGATGATCAAGATGTAGATGGGAGGTTATATGGAAAGCTTGTTGGAAGCTTAATCTATCTAACTACTATGAGACCAGATATTGCATATGTTGTTAGTAAGGTTAGTCAGTTTATGGCTAAGCCTAAGCAGATTCACTAGAAAGCTGCTAAGTGAGTGCTCGAATATATCAAGGGTAACTTTGAGGTTTGGTATTTTCTATGGAAAATAGGATGTTTTGAACTGCAGGGATATGTGAATGTTGATTGGGCTGGAGATGCAGAAGATCGAAGATCTACTACAGGTTATGTCTTATATAAGGAGGGCTGGACCTCCATTCATTCCATTGTAGAAAGCTATGCTCATTCTTCAATTAATCTAAGTTCTCTTTATACTCTTAAGTTGATCTTGATTGGCATGTGTGAGTGCTAATATGATTAGTTCACTCCTGTCTTGAATTTGAGCATCAAATTTCAACAATTGGATGGATGGCATGAGCATGCGAGAGCTAAGATGTATTTCTAGCCATAGAAATGAGCACCCATGAGAGTCGAGTGCGATGGCCAATGCTCTGGGACACCAATTATTTTCGAAGCCTTGATCAGGCCAATTGGTGTCGATAGCTCTGATGCATAGGGGTGAGTCGGTTGTGACTCTATGGATGGGCAGTAGCATGTTCATCACTTGATGTTGTGCAGTCACCCTATGAAGATCAGCCTATTAGAAAAGAAGTTACGTCCTTGTGACCCTATTGATGCATTCATGAGGCATTCTTGGGTCATGCAACCGGCTTGTGATGCAAATGGCACCCATTCACGCTAATGATGTTTTGCATGCATGAACATTTCAAAAAGCTTGGGAGGTTCCTCTTGGTATATGCATTATCCCCTAGAACTCTTGCTCTCTTAGAGTGGCATAGCGGAAGCATGGTGGTACTTGTACATTCCCCTGGTATATGTTGGCTTGGTGTACATGTATTCTTGGCAGAGATATTAATTATGCATTTCTAGATTCTATTAGTGCTATTTGGCATTCCTAGTCTATCCATTTGATTTGAGTTGCACTTCCTCTAGTTCATGTGGATGATATGTGACACTCTTGGTCCTCACAAATTGCTTGGTGCCTTGATGTTCATACCTTGCCTTTACGTGGCACTTATGGTATGTAGCAATGAGCTTACCAAACACAGTCACTACGACAATACTTTTGTTGCTTGCCTTTCACATTCTTAGTTCATTTATATAGCTTGATGTGGACTAGATCATCATTCAACAGTCATTGCATATCATTGACATATACACTTTTGCACTACTATAGTTTGCAGCATTTTTGATAATTTTATAACCCGCATTGAGGGCCAAGACATAAGTTTTCAATTATTTGATCTTTTATATGCCCACATTGAGGGCAATGATTTTCTTAGTAGAGGAGAATTAAGAGCACTGTTGCTTGCTAGGCATGTCCTTAACTAGGTGCTTGGCCCTAAGTCTAGATAGGATGAACAAGGTTCCAATAAATAAAGTGGAGACATTCATTCTTTGGCCTCTGATGTGGTCTACTCTTGAGTTCATTGAATGTGACTCATTTGCAACACTTGTCAGATTTTGACACTTATTGTCATTGATGCCCATCTAGTATTCTTCGTTGGAGACTACGATTATTCATCATTTACAACTTATATTGTTTTTATGTGATGCATACCTGTGATTGCGTCATAACTTGCTATGTACTTGTCTTTAGGGATAATCGATGAGCATGCTTTATGTTCCCCATCATGGAATGACACAAAAGTAGAGCCCCATTTTGATAAATAGACTACCATTCGAAGGATCCTTGACGGCGATAGTGATGGACAACTAAAGGTCAATTCAATCAAAATTCATGTTTGACAGAAAAGGAGCAACAGTCTTCACAGTTACCATAACAGAATCCTCCTCTCTAACTTTTACCATGATGATGTCAGTATGGGTCTAATTTGTTTTGCTAGAAGACAGCTGCAACAACGATATGAAGGGATTACAATTACAAATGACTTTAAGGACATTGGTATAATAAGTTAACCTTATTAACTTTTCAAATGTCGCGATAAACTTCTTTAATTTGACATGCTTACCATAAAGCCAACCATAGCCAGGCGACCAACTTGACGTTCTTGGTTTCTGCCAAAGCCGAACCATGTGCCTGGTCCCCCCAAACCAAACTTTTGCCCCGGTTGTTCTTGTTGGTTTTCACCAGCAGATGCTTTAACTGCAAAAGTAACCATTATCATGCATGTTAGAATACAAAACTAGCATACTAACTTATTTAGACTTCTTGAATTTATGTCGATAAAAGTATCATTGCCCATGTAATCTACGTCAACAATTTTACATTATTACATGATGTTACAGAAAGCAACATTCTAAAACAGATATTTAACACTCTGCATCTTCTGAGGTTGTCTGAAAAATTCGTAGTGTAAAACTGGGTATTTTTAGAAACTTGAGAAACTTGAGCTCACTCGATGGCTGTTTGCAGCCCAGCTAAAGATAAAATTGAGGACACTGACCGGAAAGCTTGAGGACCCTTGTGTTTGTCCTCGTGTTTTGTGGAATTGTCGTGTTTTGTGGAATTGTGAGAAGGCGGAGAGGGCGAGCAGTAGGAGGGTGGCCCAGCTGAGATGGCGCAACCGTTGCAGGTGAAGTGGGAAAAGAGTTGACACAATTGATTTGGAGAATGCAAAAAGTTGCCATTCCACCGCTGCCTTTTCTTCTTCTTTGCACCTACATAAAAAAACTCCTCCTCCTCCTCCTCCTGCTCCTCTGAGCCTGCCTTGGGCATCTTGTATGTACTATATAAATGGCCGGGCAAAGGCCATTTTGCCCAAAACGCCAAAACGATTTTCAAAAATTTTTAGGAAAAGCCCGGAACCGAGCTTAAAATTTTTGGAAAGCCGAACCAGGCAAAGTGGCCTTTACCCCGCCCGTTCCATTGCGTAATAGGTACTTTGACTTTTTTTTTCATATGTCCATTATGAAGCATAATAAGCAATTGGACTTCAAATGACCAGTTTGAACATGCCACATGGACATCCAGTCTAGACATGCCACATGGCAGTTGTACGTACGTGCAGGCTATAAAAGTACATGTATATATTTTAATGTGTTCAAAAAATGGGTAGAATAGTCACAAAGTATCCATTGCGTATTAATAAGTAATAGATAGATAGGCCGCTTTCAGCCACCCACCCATACAAAGCAAGCAATTTCATTTTTTTGGGCAAAAATACAATGCCCTTCCCCAGCGTAGAAACCGTTGAGTTTTTTTTTCCATAAATTTTTTTATTTTTAATAATTTTAGGGCCATATTCATCGTACTCACTTGTTTGCGGCTTGTGTTACCAAGAATAATAAATCCAAGATTTATGTTAATGTCCGATTTTTTAAAAATAGTAATGAATACTTTATGCAAATTTTTAAAAATAGTAATTGTACCTTAAAGATTGTAAGATATTTATGTGACTTTTTAAAAATACTAACTATACTTTACAAGTGTAAAGTATCTATTACTCATGTATTTTTTAAATAATAATTTCAAGCATAATATTCTACCATCTAAGACTTTCTCCAAATACAAAGTGAAAAAACCTCTAGGTTGTTATGCAAAAGTTGACATATTGATGTGAATGCCCTCCATATGCAAGTCGTAGACATCACCATCCGTCATTATATCTTTGTATCTTAACGTATTTTTGTTGCATTGCAATGTTCGCAAGCACTTTCAATTCTTCGATGAGCTCAATTTGTTAGGAGTGGCTCCTTCAAGCTTCTCGCATTACCTATTCGTGACACTATTCTAGCTAGTGACTTACATCAAGCAGTAGGTTTTGAGTGATTATTTTACTGCCTTGTGTTTTATTAAGCTTTTTAGCTTAAGTACTTTTTGCCATTTGGAAATTATTATTCTATGTACTCTCATCTTACTGTACATCAATTGGTTTTTCCATCCTTCAATAATAAAATCAAGAGTTTCTTCTATAAGCAAGTGGTCAATAGTGAAAGAATTCATGTCCCTCTCTTTTTCTTACGTGCATGCACCTCTACATGCAAGTCATATACATCTAATTCTTCATGTCCTGCATGCCCAGGCTCTCATGACAAACCAACATTATCACCATATGAAAATTATTTATTCTCTTTCACAAAATTATTTTGTGTATGTCTTCTTGTGTGATCATATCTCTACCCATGTACATACTTTGAATCCTAGTTCAATCTTTGAGATAAGAAGAGAAAATGCTAGCCACTATGCCACAATTCCAAGACAATAAAAATTTGACAACAACGTTCTTATTTCTCTTAGTTTTGCCCCAAAGCAATAAGATGTAAACGTTCGTACGCATAAAAGCTTGTGTGTCTTTGTGTAGTGAGTTTGAGTATGTGGCTAAAATTTAGCTAGGCTCTCTTATCTAGAGATTGTGCATATGTGTGTAAAAATAAGGATGTATTTTTTTATGATCCCTAGAATAATAATGCTGCATATTTTTCAAAGGTGCCAAAAAATACTTGGCATCAAACTAAAAGTTTGAGAGGAACATGATCCAAGCATTGCTCTCTCTCTCTCTCTCTCTCTCTCTCTCTCTCTCTCTCTCTCTCTCTCTCTCTCTCTCTCTCTCTCTCTCTCTCTCTCTCTCTCTCTCTCTCTCTCTCTCATGCACACGCGTGCACACACACATTGACCAATCACAATCATATATTAATTTCCTCCATCAATCATGCCACTAGATTAATCTACAACATATACATTACACATCCACAATATAAGGAAAGTCAATTTTCTATCATGTAGTTATCCCTTTTTCACACACAAATTAGGGTCCAAGTTTGGGCAGTTATTGCCATAGGTATCCAACTTGGTTGTGGTGGGGGACCTCCTTTGAATAACAAACATGTTTTTGTCTTCCTTCATTGTTCTCCTCTAGCTGGAATCCGAACTAACACTTGTTTGACACTCCAATCTAATAGTCTAGTAGTATATGTCATATTAAGTAAGCCTAAGTTTATTTTACAGTTTTGTGACTATTTTCCATTTTAGCAGCATGTTTTGAATTTTTTGTTTATATGACAATGTGTATGAGTGCCATGTTGACGGAACGTATTGTGTAGAGTCAAGATACGCGTCTCGTAATAGGGACCGTATTGCCATGCAACAGTACCCACCCTGTAAAAGTGAGAGTGTATATATGTACTGCTTTATCTCTTTTGTAAATACAATTCAAAAAGCATTCTCTTGGGTTGAGGAGTGGTCTTTCCTTCAGTTTGTGAATGTGACTGATGATGTGCTTGCTAAAGTAGCTAACTATTGTTGTCAGTAAGATCCGTGACATGGTATTTGAGCCTGGAAGTGGAGTAGTTATTGGTTAGCTTGGAGCAGAATTCTAGGAGAATTCAAGGAACCGTTTGCAATTAGTCAAGCAGACAAATTAGTCAATATGCACTGTAGAACTATGTTCTAAGCATAAGCTATTGGCTTGACTTGGGTGCAAAGTTGTGAAATTGCCAAAATTTTGAGCTTATTGTAATACGTAAGTGTGCTTGACAAAATAGATTGTTTATAGTCAATTTTGCACCGATTAATATGTTGTCAACTCAAGCATCAACCCAGTTGTAGGGCAACCTCCATCAAATGGCTATTTGCAAAAAGAATCACTGAAAGAAGGTTGCAGTTAGCCAAAGAGGCCTATGAAACCCCAATATCTCTCAATACTTGATCCTTTCAGGGGTTGTAAACAATTAATATTGGGTGCTTTGGTGCTGTAAAGCTGCTACTAACTGGCCATGGAAGGTCGTGGTCTAGGGAGAAAGAGATCACACATTATTAGCTTGTTGTCATAGCACGGAACAAGGAGGAGAGAAGAGGGTCAGGACAACATGAGAAGAGAGCCAAGATAGAATGTGCGTGTGCCCAATTGCGATGGTTTTGTAGCGTGTCGAAGGGCTTTGCGCACCAAAGATCCCGGTTGAGTGTGTGAGGGCACTAGCTTGAATACAACTCCAGCCAATTTTCGTGCATATGACAAATGGCCACAAAAGGCCTTATCATTGATAAATTTGGTCATGAAAGACCATGTTATTGCCCACATTAGTGAAGTTGTGGTGGAAAGAGGCACCTAGAACATAGTTTCAAATGGCAAACTCATCACGAATGATGTTCTTGAGGACCAAACTGATAAGTGTTCACCTGGAAAAAAATGAGAGGATATGGTTCTTATTTCACGCGAATTGAGTAGTTATGAGACCCATTAATTGCTATTGTTGAACCAATAAGAGATATAGAGCTTGTTCACACAGCAATGACTGATCTATCTAAAAACTTCCAAATGTTTGCAAGCGGGTTCGAGGAAGAGATTACCAATGTTCGAGGATCTTCACATCATCCTATTATATGAAGAACATAGGCAAGAAGTGGTAAAATCTCGACAACCCTCATCGGAAGAGCAAGCAATGCTAGCTAAGGGGAAGCATAAATACAAGAAACTCCCCAAGAAATCGTTTAATGATGTTGATGAAGAATCATCATTGTCTTGTTTTGAATTAGAAGTTTTTTCAAACTGAATTCTTGTAGTATTATCTTTTACTTGGACATTTAGATGAATATTCGTTGGCATGATTTTGGTTGTTGCAAGTTGCTAGCTTGTTTCATTAAATAATTTCATGGTATATTCCCATTTGTCCTTCTAAAGCTTCTCTTCACAATTGATAGCCAATTGCATCAACACTGACATAGATTATATTAAGCTCTAGTTGGAGTGGATCAAGATAACAGTGAGGATAAGATGACAACAAAAGTAGTAGTCCACAAAACTCAATCATTGTCTTATTTCCATTCAAAAGTAGGGATAGTCAATATGCCTTGCAATTTATTATTTCTTATTAGTGCACAGCTCAGCAGGACAGGGCCCCCAGTTGGGTCCCGACGTGCAGTCGGCCACGTCAGTGACATGTGGCACACTTGGCAGCCGCCTACTGTGGTGTTAGAAACTATTACACTAGTATCAGAGCCATCTCCATCCTAGGGGATTTAGTTTTTAGTAGTGGAGAAAGTAGCTATATTGCTCAGAACTTCTTCAAATTTTCAGAAATCTACAAGGCAGATCCAGTGCTGGAAGACTAGCTTTCTACTGTGAAAATCTCCATTGAATCATCTTCCTTTCAGTTGGAATATGGGTTAGATTTCTGAGACAGATCCATCGCTGTAGAGACAGCTATCTGACAAGGAAATCTCAATACAATCTTGAGTCATCTGAGCGGAAATCAAAGTTGTGTTGTAGCATAGATCCGTCGCTGCAATCTTAGAGATTTAGTTCCGATTTCCATGGGTAAATTGCTAATATCTGAGTGGATTTTGGAAATGAAGTAAGGTACAGGTCCAGCGCTGCAAATTCAGGGTTTAAGCCTGATTTTGGAGAACCAACCTATGAAATCTAGACCAGATTCAGAGTAGTAGGGACTTGGTGGACTAGCGTTTTTGGGATGCAGGTCTAGCGTGGGTCTTCCTAGTTGTTTATCTATATATTTTTCAAGCAGGGTTCGTGTCAGAGAAAGCATATTGACCAGTGAGCAGGGGACCTTTGAAATTCGGAAATTTGCAAGTGGATTTGGGCTTCAAATCGGGTTTTTCAGAACCAACACAGTAGCTGTCAGATCAACGAGGGGGGGATAGCAAAAAAAATTCAGATCTTTTGCATTTTTTTCGCCTCCTATTCGGATTTCTCAGAACCACAAGTCTGAAAGCAGTTGAAAAAGAGCTAAGAGGGCTTTTCTTGATTCTCTCTATGGAAGTACAGTTCTCAGAAAGAGCTAAGTTTGCTTTCCTTTCTTTGTACAGTTGTAAATTAGTCTTTCTGACTTTTTTTTATCAGAAGTTAAGGTACCTCTCTTTCAGTTCTAAAAATTACCACTCCTCAGGGACCTGATCAACCCCCAGAGAGAGGCATCGATGAGCTTGAAACAGAAGCCTTGGCTTACAGTAAAGGAAAAGAACCAATGGAAATGGAAGAACAGGAACAGTTCATCGAAGAACTCGACGAACTGGTTACCAAGGAGCAGTTTCTCCACTTGGTAACAAAAGTGGACGAACTGAAGTTGGCATTAGCCAATTTCAAGTCCAGTGTGGATGACTCGTTCACTGAACTCAAAGACTTATTGAGTTCCGCGAAAGGAAGCCTTCCCTCCACTTCTCAGTTTTCCCCTTCTCCACTTTCATCAGTTTCGGGTGAGACTTTGTGGTCTCACCCCAGTGTCTTTAAAGATTTAAAGCCTCCTACTTTTATTGGGGAAGAGAAGGATAGAAATGCAGATATTCTACAAACCTTCCTCAGCAAATGGAAGAACATTCATGCTCTTAAACAGACCCCTGACCATTTGCAAGCAATGGAGGCCAGTCTTTCCTTAGGGCCCATGGCCTATAAGTGGTGGTTAAATCTCCAGGAGACTAGGCATACTCCCCGGTCATGGAAAGCTTTTGAAGAAGCTTTCCTAAGAGAATTCCTACCCGAAAATGAACTTGATAGAGCCTGGGAAGCCTGGGAAAGAACATTAATGGACAAGTCCCTTATCCAATATATCTTGCAGTACCGAGAAGCAATTTTAAAGATTAAAAATATGGATGATTATTAGAAAATCAGGGGATTTGTTCGTGGAAGATGAATATAAAGTAGAGGTCCAGAGAAACTCGCCTACTACCCTTGAGCAAGCTCTCAGATATGCTCAAATCTATGATAATTCAGTGGGTAGGCAGAGGGCAAGACAGAAGCCCCTTTCTGAGCAGCCTCCTCAGAAAGACTTTCAATTTAAAAAGAAATTTTTAAAAAGAAAGAAAGAAGATAAAGTTAAAGGTGAAGCTCCTCAAGAAACGCCTTTCACTCATACAGCCCTTAAAACCAGAAGATTTTGAAAAAGCCAAACAGGAACGTTTGTCCTTTGTGTGTATGGGCAAGGGACACACAGTCAGACAGTGTCCCAAGGGGCCTTTCACTAAAAAAGATAAGAAACAAGTTCATCTTGTTCAAACTGTAAGTTTTCCCAGTGACTCGCCAGCTTACGAGATCAAAGTGTATCATGAAGATCATGAACACTGTTGCCAGTTGACCTCTGCAATGCTAGCGAGACCCTTCAGCTTTGGGCCACTACGTATGCACAGGAAAGTTGGTAACCAGTCAGTAAGAGTTATGGTTGATGATGGGGCAACCCATAATTTCATCATCTACACCCTGGTTAAAAAGCTTAAACTTCCAGAAGTACCTAGTCAGCATAGGTACATAGTTTCACTAGCTAAGGGTGAAGATAAGAAAATCTGAAAAACTATGGTAAGTAACTTAAATCTTGGTATTCAGGGGTAACAAGATGAAATAAACTTTCAGATAATGCACTTGGATCACATAGACATTGTTCTCGGGAGAGATTGGCTCTACAGTTTAGGACCTTCCCTCCACAAAAATTATCAGGAAAACACCCTCAACTTTCAACATAAAGGCCGAGAGATCCAGTTGCATGGGGAGCATGATGTTCCCAACAGTCCTATGGTCTGTAGTTCAGAGCTCTGTCAGCTAATCAGAGACGATGACCATCAGGTATATTTATGTGACTTTCAGTTTATTCCTGAAGTTTCTATTTCTAGTTCTATACAGCATAAAATCAGTAAATTAGAAACTTTATTATCTAAATTTAAAGATGTTTTTCCTGAAGATTTGCCACATGGTTTGCCACCTGGCAGAGAGGTAGATCATGTAATAAACCTAGTACCAAGTACACCACCTGTTTCTAAACCTCCGTATCAGGTCAGCTGAACAGATGATGAGGAAATAACTAGGCAGTTAACAAATTATCTTGGGAAAGGCCAAATTCAGACTAGTAGTTCACCATGGGCCTCACCAGTCCTATTGGTGAAAAAGAAAGAGGGGTCTATGCGTCTTTGCGTAGATTACAGAGCCCTCAATAAAGTCACAATAAAGAATAAGTACCCTATGCCTCGGGCAGACGAGTTGTTTGATCAACTCGACGGGGCTAAATTTTTCAGTAAAATAGACCTCAGATCGGGATATCATCAAGTCCGTATAAAATCGGAAGATGTCTCAAAAACAGCCTTTAGGACTCATCATGGTCATTATGAGTTTAAGGTGATGCCATTTGGGCTCACAAATGCTCCAGCTACCTTTATGACCTTGATGAACAGTGTTCTCAGACCATATTTGGGTAAGTTTGTAGTCGTATTTTTAGATGACATCCTTGTCTACAGCAAAATAAGGAAGGAGCATCTAAAACACCTCAAATAGATGTTTCGACTGCTCAGAAAACATAAGCTTTATGCTAAACAATCCAAGTGGTGTGAATTCTTCATTGAAGAAGTAGCATATTTGGGTCACATTATCTCGTCAAATGGGATTAAGACGGACCCAAATAAGGTTAAAGCCATACTCAATTGGATGAGACCTCAAAATATTTTGGAACTTCAGATCTTTCTTGGTTTGGCGGGATACTACAGACGATTTGTCAAGGAATATGCTCAGATAGCAGTTCCCATGGCAAATATTCTTAAGGGGAAGGGAAAGGAGTTCATTTGGGAGTCCGCACAGCAGGAGAGCTTTGATGCTCTCAAAACAGCCTTAGCTACAGCACCAGTTTTAAAGTCGTCGACCCCAATCAGCCATTTGTGATCGAAACAGATGCTAGCGACTTTGTAGTTGGTGCTGTACTAACTCAGGGTGGATGACCAGTTGCGTTCGAGAGTAAAAAACTCGAGCCAGTTCAGACTAGGTATAGTGCCTATGAAAAGGAACTCTTTTCTATAGTCCATGCCCTTAAGACTTGGAGGCATTATTTGTATGGTGCCAACTTTGAGGTCCTGACAGACCATGAAAGTCTCAGATACCTTTGCAATCACCTTAGCTTAGAGGTCGGAAAGCTCGTTGGGCAGAGTTGATGCAAGGGTTTGATATGTCTATCAGATATAGATAGGAGAAATTCAATACAGTAGCAGATGCCCTTAGCAAAATGCCTATGGTAAACGAGCTGAGTTTTACTCAGATTCGTAATGAGTTACTCGAGTCCTTGAGAGGGAAGTGCCAACATGATGCATTCTTCTCTACTATCTAGAACTCAGTCCAGAGCAGACTCCAGAACCAGTTCCCGAGGCTGGTGCCAGTTCATCCAACAATACGACGGCTTCCGTTGAGGATGATGATGAGTCCGAGTATACGTCGTCAGATGACGTTGAGGATTCTGAGCCTGTATTACCCAAGCAAACCCTAGTGGTTGAGGGTCAGTTGACTCAAGGATTCAAATGGAAACAGTATTCCATTCAGGATGAGTACTTGCTCTATAGAAATAGAGTATGTGTCCCCAATTCAGAGGATTATAGGCAACAGCTCCTATATAAATGTCATGAAAATCCTAGTGCGGGACACCCAGGCATACAGAAGACCTATGAGCTTCTTCGTAGGCAATTTTTATGGCCCAGTATGAGAAAGGACGTCCAACAGTATGTAACCAATTACCAGAAATGTCAAGTAAACAAAGCAGAGCGTTTAAAGACAGGAGGGTTGTTGCAGCCCGTAGAAATACCAGCTGATAAATGGGAGAGTATCTCCATGGATTTTATATTAGGTTAGCGAGGTTATTTGTAGACGGGCTATTTAAATTGTACGGTCTACCTTTGGGCATAGTCAACGACCGGGACAGTAAGTTTAATGGAAAATTTTGGAGGGCGGTATTCCATCATCTCCATACTAAACTTAATATGAGTACCACCGACCATCCACAGACGGACGGTCAAACAGAGAGGATAAATCAGGTGCTAGAGGATATGCTTCATGCATACGTCAACAAGAAGCAGACTAATTGGGAGGAGTATCTCTCAATATTAGAGTTTGCTTGTAACAATACCAAACATTTAGCTATGGGATACAGCCCATTTAAGCTGATGTACGGTTTTCAGCCACGCTCACCCATAGTTGTAGGGCTTAAACAAGAAAAAGTTGAAGCAGCCAGAAACTTTTTAGAGGACCTAAACCAGATGATAGAACATGCTAGGCATAGCATCAGGCAGTCCCAGGATTGAGCCAGGCATTATGCAGATCCACACAGACGGGATGTGCAGTTTTCCACTGGTGAGAAAGTCTACTTGAGAGTCCCAGTTGACTCTAAAACACTCAAATCAGGAGTGTGTGCTAAGGTGTCTCCAAGGTATTGTGGTCCCTTTACCATCAGTAGGAGACTAGGCGAGGTCACCTATGAACTAGAACTCCCACACAGTAGTAAGGTTTTTCTAGTCTTTCAAGTAAGTCAATTATGAAAAGCCTTAACCAGATCAAAAAATTTGGTAGGGAATAGTGTTCTAGTTCTCCTATAGCAACCTCCCCATGAACCAGAGGAGATTCTTGATAGTAGAGAGACACAAACTCCTCATACTCTATATCGAGAATATCTGGTCAAGTGGAATGATCAGCCTGTTGAGAATGCCACTTGGGAAAGAGGCAACGTCCTTCGCAAGATTTTGTCTTAGAGGACCAAGACGGTTCTTAAGGGAGAGAGAGTGTTACGAGCTCGTGACCAGTGCCGAACCCTAGAGAACACAGGTAGGTCAGATACCACAGTCAGGGTTGTGTCCAGAGTACACGACCAACAGGGCAAGTCAATGTGAGTAGTGTTCCCCAGCATGGTCCATAGCCATGGCAGGCCCAACACAGTCTAGGGACCCTTTCAGCAGGACAGGGCCCCTAGTTGGGTCCCGACGTGCAGTTGGCCACGTTAGTGACACGTGGCCGACACTTGGCAGCCGCATGCTATCAGTCCTCACACTGGGCTAGGAGGGGCTTACTCTATATCAGGGAGTAGGCAAGATTGGGTGGATCAGTTAGTGTTTGCCCTACTGTGGTGTTAGGAACTATTACAACAATACTAAGCCTATTAGGGCTAAACCTTACAGATGTAACCCTGTCTATCACAAGAGAATCGATGAAGATATTAATAAATTGTTGGATGTTGGCTTCATTATTGAAGTCCAACATACTGATTGGGTATCACCCATTGTGGTTGTACCCAAGAAAAACGACAAACTTCGTATCTGTGTCAATCTAAAAAACCTGAATGCAGTTACGAAGAAAGACCATTTTCCCTTGGTTTTAACGACCCAAATCTTAGAGGAAATGACAGGAGCTAAAGCTTTCAGCTTCTTGGATGGATTCAACGGTTATTTCCTTGTCCAAATAGCCCCTGAAGATAAACATAAAACGGCCTTTGCAACATAAAATGGGGATTATGCTTATAATGTCATGCCTTTTGGCTTATGCAATGCTCCTTCAACGTTTCAGAGGGCCATGCAACTGGCCTTCCAAGACTTGTTACATCGGATTCTCGAGATTTGTCTCGACGATCTGGGTGTACATTTCTCAGCGGCTACGCACCTTGACTCATTGGAGAAAATTTTCATTCGCTGCCGTAGATTTGGAATTTCACTAAACCCTGACAAATGTCAAATCTGGGTCACCCATGGGGTAGTACTCGAACATATAATTTCAAAGGACGGTATTTCTACCACCCTTCAAAAATCAAGGTAATAGTTGAAATGCCCTTACCTGCAACAGTGAAGGAAGTTTACATTTTTCTCTATCACACTAATTATTATCGCATCTTTATAATCGATCATGCTGGCAAGGCACGACTTGTTTATTTAGTTGTGGTAGATCCTCGATGGACCGAAGAACGCATTCAAGCCTTTGAGGAGTTAAAAACAACCCTTACCACGACACCCATACTCCGTTCGTCAGACTACACGAAAGAGTTCCATGTGCATACTAATGCCAGTAAGTATGCCATTGGAGGTCTTCTTGCACAACTGGGCGAGTATGGCAAAAAATTTTCAATACGTTTCTTGAGCAGGCAACCGGTGCATGCTGAAGTAAACTATACCACAACCGATTGGCAATGGTCTATGCTATTCAACATCTAAGACATTATTTACTAGGCCGGACCTTTGCCTTCTACACCGACCATCAAGCCCTATTATATATTGTTAATAAATCCTGTAAAACGAGACGTATAGCTCGATGGATGTTGATATTAGAGAAATTTAATTTTCGCGTAGTCGTTCGGAAAGGAACCCAGCATTTCATGGCGGATCACCTTTCCCAACTCCCTAATGCTGAAAAAGCAACTGCACCAGTCAACGATGATCTTCCTGATGCATGTCTTTTTCAAATTGAAGCTACACCCTTATGGGCTGAGGAGATCACTTAGTCCCTAACAACAGGCAGACTCAAAGAAAGCCTGAATACAGCTACAAAAAGATAAAATTTGCCTTAAGTAGCGCCCTTTCAACTAATAACAGGATAGCTTTACAAAAGGGGCATTGACAATATTATCCGATGATGCGCTTATGAATCTGAGATACAGCCTATTATATCTCAGGCTCATGAGGGTATTGGCGGTGATCACTTCTCTGCTGAAGTGACAACTAAGATTATCCTTCGAGCTATAGTGATCGTGGCACGCACTTTTTAAATTCTGTCATTGATAATTTTCTACGCCATTACTTTGTAGTTCATCGAAAGAGTACACCATACTATCCTAGATGTAATGGCTAGGCTGAATCAACTAACAAGACGATATGTAAGATATTGACAAAGATACTTGAAACCAGTCGCTCTGATTGGGAAACGAAACTTTTCTCAGCTATCTGGGCTTACCGCACCATCTCGAAGAAAGCCACTGGGTGGGTTACCCCATTCCATCTAGTTTATGGTCAAGAGGCGGTAATGCCTGTGGAATTCTTAGTACCTTCTCTAAGAGTCATGGAAGCCTTTTCTACAGATCTTTGTGAGGAAGCTACAATTGAACAACAAGTCAAGACCAGGCTATTTACGTTAGCCCAGTTATGTGAGACAAGACTCATATCTTACCATGCACAATTGGTTAACAAACGATACCAAAAGGCCTGGCATGACCGTCTTCTTGCGACTATATACTGGCGATCTTCTTGTTTCCGTGTTCGATTCTGGCGCTCTTTTGTTACATGCATCTGTTTTTGGCTACTCTCCACCTCCACCAAGTATCCACCATCGTGGTTTGATCACCATTCAGAGCGCCATCACCAATCCTTCAAACCTAACATCGCCTGCAGACGACGCATCAGCTTGAAACTTTTCGCTCGTCTGGGGGGTAGTGTCACGCGAGCATACATCACGCTCCCATTACACTATTGAGAACAACATCATCAACATCAAACACTCCATTTTTTTTTTTCAGTTCCATCTATGAGCGAGCGGGCTAAGGAAAAGGATACGGACACCAAATATAATGTAGTGTTTTATTTAGATTTTGATTGGAAATAAGAAAAGCTTTTCTCTCTCGGCCAAAAGCTCTTCTTTTACGATAGAAAGAGGATGACGAATCAAATGAAAATTCAGGTGACCTTGATTCCAAATTCCTATCAATATGATTATCTAATGGAACTCTTGGACTTCGCACAAATTCAGTTTGCTTGAGATTCATTATGTTTTTGTCTTGTATTTGCACTTTTGAATGGAGAAAAAATTCTATATGATGGAGAGGCAAACACATAATCTTGAGAAATGGAATGACTGACCTCACAACCGTCAACATTTTTAGAGCATTGCTCATAAGAGGAAAATTTAGAAATACCCTCAACTGAAAGATGATTCTCACTAGACACATCAATCAAGCCTTCTATTGAAACATGGCTATCATTTTGAAAACTAGGCAGACCATCAAAGATATGGGTATCAGTAGATAGAGAAGATAATCTGCTGGACTGCCTAATAGAATGAGCCATTCCAACATAAAAAGGAATGCTTCTAACCTTGTCTATTGAGCCTAATAGAACATACTACCATAAGAGGATTGTTAAACCCTTAACAAGATGTAGAATGACGTGCAGCCCTTGGATAGATTGACGTGCACCCCTATATAAGAAATGTAATGATTATGTTGCCGTAAAATTTTTAACAAAACTCTAAACTACGATGACCTAAAATACTTGATCGTCAAAGATTTCTAGAATTATACGACATCAATATGAAATGTATTTATTACGGTTACTTTTAAAAAGTAATCATGAATCCAAAACCTATATATACATATGTTAAACTCATTTGTCATCCTCGCTTCTTGAGGATTTGGATCGTGCGCTTATGTTCTTGTTGGTTTATTTCTATTGCGATTGGGGCGATTTTCACGACCCCAAAGGATTTATGCTTCCTTCAAAAAAGATGCAATTTTTGAATAGAATATTTAATTGCTTTTTTAATTTTTTAAATAGATTGATAACATTTAGTGATAAATATTTACTAAATTTCTTGGTAAGGATTTAGTTTATGTTTTTGTTTTAAAAAGTTTTCTTTAGTAATCTCTTTATCAGAAAATTCGATACGATGTATCGAGTTTACTGTTAAATATCCCAACTTCTATTATAAAAACTATCTTTAACTTTATTTTAATCTGATGTTCGTTATATGAACTTAACATAGCAAGTTTTAACAGAGATTTCGATACGCGCCATATCAAAATTTTTGTTAAGGCATGCCCTAAACTTAACATAACACGTTTTAACAAAAAGTTTGATACGTTGTATCGAAAATTCTGTTAAGGCATGCCTTAAATTTCTGTTAGGGCATGTTCTAAACTTAACATAAAAGTTTTAACAGAAATTTTGATACTCTGTATTGAAATTTCTGTTGAAGCATGCAATAAATTCTCAAATACCCAACCTCCCTCCATCGGATGCTCTGCTCTCGATGGCTCTACTCACTATACAAACGCTCTGCTCCCGATTACTCTTTGAATCCCAATTTCTCTTTGAATTGCTCTACTCCCGATTGCTCTTTGAATCCCGATGCCTGCTTGGCCTAACGATCCTTTATATATCTTTCCAGTAGTAAATTTAGGTACTTTTGCATGTACCGTAGGTTCAGCAGTTTCAGGATCATCAATGATTGGTGAACCTGCAAATCCACTCTGCTCCTGATCACCTGCTTGGCCTAACGATCTTTTATATATCTTTCCAGTAGTAATTTTAGGTACTATTGCATGTATCATAGGTTCAGCAGTTTCAGAACCATCAATGATTGGTGAACCTACAAATCCGCTCTGCTCCTAATAGCTCTTTAAATTGCTCTGCTTGGCCTTCCTACTTTATTACGAAGGTAGAAACTACTTCCTTACCCTCCTAAAAAGAGAGCACATGCTTCTCAAAATCTATATCAGGAGATTTATTAAATACTCATTCATACCCTAGGATTATGTCCATACGTGCTAAATCTAAAACATGAAAATCTATTAACTCTCTATAGTCTTGGATCCAAGCTGACAGCTTTGAAACTTTGACATCCCATGTCTTCAACTCTGCACCTGAAGCTAGATTTATATCTATGATCACTAGCTTCAGTTTTCAGGCCAAGTTTCTGCACAAGACCAGAGTCAATAAAATTATGACTAGAACTACTATCCACCAATATACTAACTTCATGTCCATTAAAGGTGTCTTTCAAATGAAATAATTTGTTACGCAAAATGAAGCAGTACTGAATGAACATTCACACTCACAATTAACCTTGCTAATTTCCAATTTTAGATTTTCTTTACCTGGCATCTCAATTGCTTGATTTGCGAGTTTCTTTCGCTTCGGGCAGAATTTCATACCATGTCCAGGCTTGTTGCAAACAAAACAAATATTCATCTTCCTAGTCTTCTTCCAGAACATTTGTTTCTTTTGCCTAAACTCTGATGCAATTTGATTCAGTTCGTCAAAATATTTATTGGACCTTTTGTCATGAACTCGTTTCTTTCTCTTCTTATGGTTGGGTTCAGACGGATTAGCGTAAAATTGCTTCCTGAATGCCACCACCGTTGAATCAAAGCTTTCACGATGACATATTCAAAATTTTGAAGCACGTTTCACTTATATTTATTTTGATAATCTATTGGCAGACCTAAGATAAACTGCCAGAGTGCCAGTTTTACATCGAATGAGAGAACTTTGTTCCACAAATCCATAAATTCTTGTAAGTACGAGCCCAACCTTCGAGTACTCATTTTGCAACTAACAAATTTTTAGTAGAAATCTGAGTCATCCGCAACCACAAACGACTTTATGAAAACTTCCATGAATTCTTATATAGTGGGTTTGGGTTGCAAATCACTCCACCACGACAAAGCCTTTCTCGAAAGAACAGAACTACGCTCTCGATATTTTTCTCTTCAGGAATTGCGTGTAGATTGAAATAACTGGTCCAGATCACAAAGATTTTGACATGATATTGAACGCAATAAAGTATAGATTGATTCAGCAAAATGATGAGCACAAGACAATTGTAGATAGAAACCGCGTACTCTAAGCTATGTCTGAAAACTCTATCTGATTTGCACTTCCGCTAATAAGTAGTAAACGCTAATAGCAAAACTGTAAAAGAACTCTAAAGACTCCTGAGCTATAATGCTCAAGAGTGTTCAAGCTTGAAAGCCTAAAAGAGCTGCAAAATTCTACTTCAATGCATTGCATGAATGAATGAAATAATAGATGTATGATCAGCTATTTATACTAATGGGCATCCAGTAGGACAACTAATTAGGTTGTAGATCATAATGGCCATTTGGTTGTAGTGAGCTGGCATTCATCCAGTTAGTACTTCCTGATAATTCACTTGTGGAATCCACCTGTGAGCGATTTCTGTGTACTTTTGCAGATTGTGTAGAACCATGCATAAAATTGCAGAGATGGATAGTAAGTGGATGAAGATTATCGATTAGTCAATAATCAAGAGAACAATCCGACAGGCTAAATAGGTGCCTTCTAGTCTTAGTTAGGTCCAGTAATCGTAAAAAGCAACAATAATAGCCAAAGCAAATTCCATTTACAGATGAAGATAACAATTGTTACGTCCATGTCTTGTATAAGGGAATCAGAATAGTTCCTGACATGGATAGTCGGTCACTCCAGTGTATGTGGACTTATGCCTCATCATTCCAGGCTTGGCCTGTAAAGTAATTAATAATCATATGAGGGCCCAGACCTGTAATTGGACATAAGAGCACTTACATGGTGTTTGACTGTTATATTGCATGAATAGGAGGTCAATTGCTATTCTAGGTTGCATGGGAATCCTAGGGGATTATTCTCTCCTCAGAGAACATATACTATGGAAACTTGCCCATCTATCTATTGGATTTTCCGATCCTTGTAGCCAGGAGCCCCTCCTCTCTTGGATTCATTCACCATGGCATGGGGGTGAAGTGGTTAGGGTATTGACTAGCCATTTTTTTGTTAGTTGGGTGGTTTTGCTCCACAGGTCCTTTTAGTTGTTTGCAATAGGATCTAGTCCAATCTTCATATAAATATTACATCTCAATAATCACCTATCAAATAGAGATAAACATTTGGGTTCAGGAAGTCGAAATTCCACCTAACCAATTAAAAACATCAATAGATTCTGAGCTATATTCACTCTTGTATGGAAGTACAATTTCATATAATTATAATCAGTCCTTCAGAACATAGTACTACACTGGAAGGAATTATATGAATCTCAATCCAGTTGTCTTGTATTTTAGAAATTCCTAAAAAGTAGAGGTTTAAACTAATAGAGAAATAGATTTAAGGGTCCCCAGATTTTGTAAATAATAAGATACCATTTTGGGATCCGGATTTATATCTCATAATTTTCCAAAATACCCAAAAAAAAAAAAACCAGTGGATTCCTCTATTAGTATTACTATTATCGTACTCACTGACCATCGGTCTACAGATATTTCAGAATTGTAGAAAAGGACCTAATTCTCTTACAGGTTAGAATTTCTCTTGGTTGTCTCAATCATTATAAAAGTACACTCTATAATGCCACAATTAGAATCCAAATTACTAGGTTTCTGTATGGAACACCTTCAATCTACTTTCATTTGCAATCAATTTCTTGAAATTCTAATCAACACTGGGGAAAATGAATCCAAATTCTCAGAGGCAGTCTTCTTAATTAATTCCCAATTGTTATTCTCATTTTCAAATTCCGTTCAATGTGGACCTAAAGTGTGAAAATCGATCTAAAGATCCGACTTGGCAGTTTCAAAGTTACCATCACATTTCGTAAGGATTTCGAAACATCCAGCATGCATCAAACATGACATGTAGTGATTTCTAAAAAAAAATCAATTTTTACATAGATTGCCTAGAAACTGGGAAATCAACTTTTTAAACTAGAATTGCTAAAAATAGCTTTGTGCATGAAATTTCTCTGATCAATCTACTAAACACCCATGTACCATGCATCCAAACATGCATACAGGTCTATCCATACATTTCCATCAACAGAAGAGCACTACACTGAGATACATGCATGCATGCATCAGAACATTTTCAAAATTTTGCAAATTTTTGTTCAAAAATTGCCAAACTTTTGATAGCCATAACTTTCTCTACAAGACACCAACTTGGTCGCTGTAAAGCATAGTACGAAGGGAGAGTGGGTTTACAAGGCACTTAGGCTTCACACGTGCGAGCAGTAAATGCCAAGAAATTAGGTAGGAGGCCGCACTTTTTCAAGGTAGCATCTTCAATAATCCATCTCCAGCCCAATATGCATCCAATCAAAGATCACAAGCACTCTTCTAAGGTTCATTAGAGAGACATAGAGGCTTCTATCAGGTCCAGTAAGCAATTACGCCTACCTGCAGATCAGGTGCATCATACTCATGACGACCCGCCAGACACTCTGTGGCACATAAGACTCTGCCACATGAACTTAATGGCACTTTACCAAGCAAGCCATCATGGAGTGATAACAGGGGTCAGCATCTCGAATGGAACCAATTCGACCACTTGTGATGCATGTTTGAAAGGCAAGATGTCACGCACACCATTTATTAAAGAATCCTACAAAACGACAAAGATTTTGGAGCTAGTTCACTCTGACATCTGTGGACCATTCAACGTGATCTCAGTAGGAGGTTCAAAGTATTATATAACCTTCATTGATGATTATAGCAAATTTGCCAGAGTGTATTTTATTCAAAATAAATCTGAAGCACTTGACAAATTCACTAGATATGTGAATTGGGCTGAGAGATGTACAGGCAGCAAAGTGAAGCAGATCAGAACAGATTGAGGTGGCAAATACATCTCGAATCGCTTCATTGACTTCTGCAATGATCGTGGCATCATTCACAGAAGAACTGCACCCTACACATCGTAGCACAATGGTGTTGCTGAACGAAAGAACTGGACCTTGATGGAAGCAGCCAGATGCATGATGGCCTACTCGAAAGCTCCAAGGGCACTATGGGCTGAAGTAGTAGCTACAACCGCATACATAAAGAACAAAACAGGCAAGTCTGGTGTTCCTCACACGACACCACATGAGCTATGGTGGGGTAGAAAACCCAAGCTGTCTCACGTCAGAATCTTTGGCTGTGCAGCTTATGCACATATTCTTGAGAAGCTTCGAAAGAAGCTTGATGAGAAAGCCGAACAGGGATTTCTGGTAGGTTATGACA
The DNA here is from genome assembly GCA_029204225.1 of Diphasiastrum complanatum. NCBI lineage: Eukaryota > Viridiplantae > Streptophyta > Lycopodiopsida > Lycopodiales > Lycopodiaceae > Diphasiastrum > Diphasiastrum complanatum. Next base: position 52,329,399 of record CM055097.1, read on the forward strand.
ACAACTCGTCATACTACAGAGTCTACATGCCAGACACAAACACTGTGAAAATAGTGAGAGATGTTAGATTCGATGAGAGCAGGACAATGGCCAATAATGATCCTATCAGCTATGAAGTTTTGGAGAGACAGTACTATGACCTGCCGCCAATGATAGAGGGAGCAGAGGACGAACATGAAAACGAAGATTTTTGAGTCGTCTCCCATTTGAGCGATGAATCTGATGAAGAAAGATTCGAGAGGCAACTTGCTGCTGCAGTTCCTGTAAACCAAAATGGTTCTGGACCAAGTAGAGCAGACAAGGAGAAAGACATAGCTGTTCCAGGAGCATCTCCCAAAAGGTCGACAAGACCACGAAGAGTGCTAGCAAGATATGTGCCAAGCAGCTCAGCTTTCACATCAAAAGAGTTCTGCGGGTTTAGCGGCAAACCACATATTTTTGAGGAGGCTATTGAAGGTCAAAAAAGGACAGATGGATCCAAGCCATGAACGAAGAGATGGAGTCCATGAGGAAGAACCAGGTATGAACATTGGAGTCATTACCAGATAAGTGCAAGACTGTTGTAAAGCTATCTTTACAAGCTTTACTTCCGGCGCCATCAGCGCCCCTGCTGCTCCCGGCGCCAACAGCGCCGGCGCCACTGTGACCAGAATCCAGCCGGCGCCATGTTCCTATGGCTGAAAATCTTTGATCGGTTCTAGCGGAGTCCAGAGAGCTCAGATCGATGTGTAATCACCTCACACGATCTAGGCATGATTAAAGAAAGCCTGGGGATCAATAAAATCTAGAGAGAGAAAATGACTTTCTAGAAAGAGAAAATCCTAGAGAGAGAAAAATGTACTTTACCAGCTTGGGTAGAGTGCTTGGTATGAGGGGGGGTGCCGAATCACACCAATATTATAGGGGAGTGCGGGTTGCGACTCAGGGCGAGCTCCAACCAAGTCTCAGCCTCCCTTGCTGGAATGTTGTCATGGCTCTCGCCTTGTCATGCTAGCGCCCCGAAGACTAGGGTCGGTCACACACTTGAAATGTAACCTTCTCAGATTTATCAATAAAGTGGGATTTTTCTCAAACTGACTCTGATTACCTTCTGGGTTTCAGTGTTCGGTAAAAGTGCCAGTTGTAAGGCCGCTTTCAAAATTTTTAACTTGGCACATAGCTGAGGGTCGTATCCTGGGACGCCAGCGGTATGCCGTCGGGACCATTCGGTCCGTGGCGCCAGCGGTATGCTATCGGGACCATTTGGTCCAGGAACTGGTTGTTTCCATATCTGTCGCGGCTTGTGGTTCTGAGTGTTCCTTGCATGAACGTGAATGGGTTAAGCTCTTGGGGAACGGGCTCTAACCTGTCGGCTGAGTTGGATGGCTTGCTTGGGTGGATGTTACCTGTTTATGGCTGTCCAGTCTGGCGTGGAGCCAGGTTGGCTTCCAGCGCTCGTGACGAAGCTTTTAGTTGGTTAATTCTGATGTAAGTCAGACCGCTTGCTTGGAATGGATGTTACTCATTTGTAACGAAGCCTCGAGTTGGTTAAGTTTGATGTATGTCGGGCGGCTTGCTTGGAGGGAAGTCACCCACATCGGGACCCTCGATCTGGCATGGCGCCAGGTTGGATCTCAATGTTGGTTTTCGGAACTTCAAGTTGGTTAAGTCTGATCGTTGTTGGCGAGTTGGCTGCTTGTATGTCAAGTGGGTTTGGATGGCAAGAGTTGAAGGCTGGGAAGCTAAGTCGTGGTTCCCGGCTCCCTTTGGGATGCCTGCACTACATGTGGTATTAGAGCCGACTGGCCGGTCAGCTTTGCGGATCTCACGGAAATGGCCACGGTTTGGGGTTCATCAAGACAACTGTTGTGCAAGGTGCTGCCCACACTGTAAGCACGGGTGCGTCCACGGTCGGGGTGGTCAGCAGAACGGGGGACTTGATGAGTCAAGGTGCTGCCCTTGAGGTGTAAGCACAGTCAGTTCTCGCGGTTCGGGCCTGGCACTGTCTGCACGTAGGACAGATGAGGCAAAGTGCTGCCTAGGGAGGTGAAAGCACGGTCTGTACCTTGTGGGGTGCGGGGTGACATATTCGAATTGTACGGGTTAACCATTGATACAGAGATGCTACTCGAATTCGGGTGTAAAGCACGGGTGGTTGGCTGCCGGTGTGGGATAGCTGCCGATCGTTTAGCTATAAGGGCTATCGACCAAAAAGTGGTGGGGCGTGACTAAGGCAATGTGCTGCTTAATGGTGAAAGCGCGGATAGTTGGAGGGGTGTCCTGTGTGGGCTGATTCCGTGATCGATTTGTATGGGCGCGGCCAGGCAAAGGTCCGTTGGCAGGACCATCTCAAAGGAGGACCTTGTCTTTGTTACTTGTTAGTAAACCTGCCTGAGTGTCTTACTTGTACGTATTCGTGGTGAGTCTTAGTACTCGTGCTTTGTCTGGTTTGCATGATTGCTTGTGATACAAGGAGCTGATGGCTTGAGAAGGAACCTTTTCTTTTGAAGGCTGATACCATCAAACAAAGAGGACTACAGAATCTGTGGGACGGATTTGCAATTCAAGTACTCACACGTGAACGACAACGAAACGACTCAATGTTTGCAAAGGATGAATGGCTAGCCTGTTTCTTGGGTTAGTTTCATTTGTGACAACGCCCACTAGACGCAAGCAGGAAGTCAAAAGTTGGAAATGGCCATTTCAGGAGGGATCTTCTATGGAGTAGTTGGTCTTCATTTTGAGACGGCCACCTTCGGAACTAAAACTCACTGAGCATGGGCGATATCCAGAATCTGTGCGACGGATTTGCAGTTCAAGTACTCGCACGTGAACGACAACGAAATGACTCAATGTTTGCAAAGGATGGATGACTAGCCTGTTTCTTGGGTTAGTTTCATTTGCGACAACGCCCACCAGACGCAAGCAGGAAGTCAAAAGTTGGAAAGGGCAATTTCAGGGGAGATCTTCTATAGCAGTTGGTCTTCATTTTGGGACGGCCACCTTCAGAACTGAAACTCACTGAGCATGGGTGATATCCAGTATCAGTTGGGTTTTTCCTCATAGGGAAAAAAGACTAGGATCCTCTTCAGAGATTGGCAACAAGTTGGATCGATCCATAATCCTAGCAGATGGGAAGCAAAGTGTTGGAAAGGCTTTTTGTCCGAAGAACTCTACTCTAAGTCCGATCAGCTGATTTATTAAGTGGAGGGGAACTATCACACACACCTCTCTCTTGAGGCAAATTTTGAATGAAAGTTGATCAAAATGGTGGCAAATTCAAGGTGACCTAGCCATACTCACACGAGGAGACTGGCGAACTTTGGACCTAATAAGTTGACAAGTTTTTGTTGTGGAAAGGAAAGTTTGTTATAGGCTTTCTCTGGACCAGCAATGATGAGGAAACATATGAGTACGCTGGCTTATGTTACGTGTAAGACAGCTGATCAATGAAGGAACTGTGAAAGTTGAGTCTTGCATGAGAGACTTGGTATTTTGAACGGACGCTAAGGGACAGTTCGCGTTGAGATCGGATTAGTGCAAACTCTGGGTGCATGGTTCTGATTCAAAGAGAGCTACTTGAAGCCAAGCTTGATGTACACTTCTTGTTTTAACTGTGAGGCAACTCTCCAGTGATGGAATTGTGAAAGTCAAGTTTTGCGCGATGGACATGGTGCTTCAAACAAACGCGAAGAGATAGTTCGGATGTGGATCAAACTGGTGCGACCCTTTGGCTTTCCACGAGGTCAAGGGTTACATTTGGGCTGATTCAAAGAGCTACTTCAAGCTAAGTGAGAGGTGCATTGCGGAGTACTCAATCTTTGCCTACCTTAAAGAGCCAAGATGGAAAAGTATCAAGATCAGGCTGGGACAAGGAGAGAAATCAAGGTGCAGAAGCAACAAGGCACAGAGTGGACCATAAAGTGGGCAATCAGACGATTAATCCTTTGGCTCAGGGAGCCTTGATACCTGTGCGGAACTGAACAAATCTGGAGCTCAGGGAGCTCAACACAAAGTGCATCAAGGACAAATCAGGAGCTCAAAGGAGTTCCAAAGTCGAAAGTCAGAAGCGACAGGGGCGAACATTTCAAAGAAAGGCCTCTGTCACCAGTTAATAAGGTTCTCGGGTTTTACGAAAGCGATATCAAATCTACGCTTTTCCCAGACAAAGATATATTTTCAACTTATGTAATTTTTCAGTACAAAGAGCTGTGCCTCCGACTTGTGGTGTGCCAGCTTCAATGTTAATAAAAAGTGGCCAGTAAATTGAGTACTGTGCCAAGTAGCTTAAATGTATAGTTATTTTAATTGGGAGACATCTTTACTTTAATCTGACATCTGATGAGGACATCAGATTTTATAAAGGTGGGGTGGATGTTGTAAAGCTATCTTTACAAGCTTTACTTCCGGCGCCATCGGCGCCAGCTATGTCCCCGACGCCAGCAGCGCCCCTGCTGCTCCCGGCGCCAATGGCGCCGGCGCCACTGTGACCAAAATCCAGCCGGTGCCAAGTTCCTATGGCTGAAAATCTTTGATCGGTTCTAGCGGAGTCCAGAGAGCTCAGATCGATGTGCAATCACCTCACACGATCTAGGCATGATTAAAGGAAGCCTGGAGATCAATAAAATCTAGAGAGAGAAAAAGACTTTCTAGAAAGAGAAAATCCTAGAGAGAGAAAAACGTGCTTTACCAGCTTGGGTAGAGTGCTTGGTATGAGGGGGGGTGCCAAATCACACCAATACTATAGGGGAGTGCGGGTTGCGACTCAGGGCGAGCTCCAACCAAGTCTCAGCCTCCCTTGCTGGAATGTTGTCATGGCTCTCGCCTTGTCATGCTAGCGCCCCGAAGACTAGGGTCGGTCACACACTTGAAATGTAACTTTCTCAGATTTATCAATAAAGTGGGATTTTTTTCAAACTGACTCTGATTACCTTCTGGGTTTCAGTGTTCGGTAAAAGCGCCAGTTGTAAGGCCGCTTTCAAAATTTTTAACTTGGCACATAGCTGAGGGTCGTATCTTGGGACGCCAGCGGTATGCCGTCGGGACCATTCCGTCCGCGGCGCCAGCGGTATGCTGTCGGGACCATTTGGTCCAGGAACTGGTTGTTTCCATATCTGTCACGGCTTGTGGTTCTGAGTGTTCCTTGCATGAACGTGAATGGGTTAAGCTCTTGGGGAACGGGCTCTAACCTGTCGGCTGAGTTGGATGGCTTGCTTGGGTAGATGTTACCTGTTTATGGCTGTCCAGTCTGGCGTGGCGCCAGGTTGGCTTCTAGCGCTCGTGACGAAGCTTTTAGTTGGTTAAGTCTGATGTAAGTCAGACCGCTTGCTTGGAATGGATGTTACTCGTTTGTAACGAGGCTTCGAGTTGGTTAAGTTTGATGTATGTCGGGCGGCTTGCTTGGAGGGAAGTCACCCACATCGGGACCCCCGATCTGGCATGGCGCCAGGTTGGATCTCAATGTTGGTTTTCGGAACTTCAAGTTGGTTAAGTCTGATCGTTGTTGGCGAGTTGGCTGCTTGTATGTCAAGTGGGTTTGGATGGCAAGAGTTGAAGGCTGGGAAGCTAAGTCGTGGTTTCCGGCTCCCTTTGGGATGCCTGCGCTACAAAGACTGTCAAATGCAAATGGGTCTTCAAGCTCAAATATGGACCAGACGAGAATGTGACGAAATACAAGGCAAGACTAGTAGCGAAAGGTTTTTCTCGGAGATACAGTATTGTCTACTCTGAAACCTTCTCTCCTTTCATCAAACATTCATCCCTACATCTGTTATTCGCATATGCAGCAGCTTATGACCTCAGGATCCACATTGTGGACGAGGAGACAGCCTTCTTGCATGGCAAATTAGACGAAGAGGTCTACATGGATCAACCCCTAGGATATGTCTCGAATTTACTTCTTGACTATGCATGCAGAATGCATAGAAGCATCTACGATCTGAAACAATCAACCCGATAGTGGTACAAGAAGAAAGATCAAGCCCTAAAATCATTAGGATTCAAGCCTCCAATGCTCGCAAGGACGGTGCTGACGAATGATGACTGTCCAAAGACTGAGGAAGAGGGAGAATAGATGTGTTGTAAAGCTACCTTTACAAGCTTTACTTCCGGCGCCAGCATTGTCCCCAGCGCTAGCGGTGCCCCTGCTGCTCCCGATGCCACCGATGCCGGCGCCACTGTGACCAGAATCCAGCCGGCGCCAAGTTCCTATGGCTGAAAATCTTTGATCGGTTCTAGCGAAGTCCAGAGAGCTCAGATCGATGTGCAATCACCTCACACGATCTAGGCATGACTAAAGGAAGCATGTGGATCAATAAATTCTAGAGAGAGAAAATCCTAGAGAGAGAAAATTTGACTGAGACAATGTGCTGCTTAATGGTGAAAGCACGGATAGTTGAATGGGTGTTCTCTGTGGGCTGATTCTGTGATCGATCTATATGGGCAAGGCCAGGCAAAGGTCCTTTGGCAGGACTATCTCAAAGGGGGACCTTGTCTTTGTTACCTGTTAGTAAACCTGCCTGAGTGTCTTACTTGTATGTATTCATGGTGAGTCTTAGTACTCGTGCTTTGCCTGTTTTGCATGATTGCTTGTGATACAAGGAGCTGATGGCTCGAGAAGGAACCTTTCTTTTGAAGGCTGACACCATCAAACAAAGAGGACTACAGAATCTGTGGGGCGGATTCGCAATTCAAGTACTCGCACGTGAACGACAACGAAACGACTCGATGTTTGCAAAGGATGATGGCTAGCCTGTTTCTTGGGTTAGTTTCATTTGCGACAACGCCCATCAGATGCAAGCAGGAAGTCAAAAGTTGGAAATGGCAATTTCATGGGAGATCTTCTATGGAGCAATTGGTCTTCATTTTTAGACTGCCACCTTCGAAACTGAAACTCACTGAGCATGGGTGATATCCAGTATTAGTTGGGTTTTTCCTCAAAGGGGAAAAGACTAGGATCCTCTTCAGAGATTGGCAACAAGTTGGATCAAGCCATAATCCTAGCAGATGGGAAGCAAAGTGTTGGAAAGGCTTTTTGTTCGAAGAACTCTACTCTAAGTCCGGTCAGCTGATTTTATAAGCAAGAGGAGAACTATCACACACACCTCTCTCTTGGGGCAAATTTTGAATGAAAGTTGATCAAAACGGGAGCAAATTCAAGGTGACCTAGCCATACTCACACAAGGAGACTGGCGAACTTTGGACTTAATAAGTTGACAAGTTTTTGTTGCGGAATGGAAAGTTTGTAATAGGCTTTCTCTGGACCAACAATAATGAGGAAACATATGAGTGCGCTGGCTTGTGTTACGTGTAAGACAGCTAATCAATGAAGGAACTGTGAAAGTTGAGTCTTGCATGAGAGACTTGGTACTTCGAACGGACGCTAAGGGACAGTTCGTGTTGAGATCGGACTAGTGCAAACTCTGGGTGCATGTGTCTGATTCAAAGAGAGCTACTTGAAGCCAAGCTCGATGTATACTTCTTGTTTTGACTGTGAGGTAACTGACCAGTGATGGAATTGTGAAAGTCAAGTTTTGCACGACGGACATGGTGCTTCAAACAAACGCGAAGAGATAGTTCGTATGCGGATCAAACTGGTGTGACCCTTTGGCTCTCCATGAGGTCAATGGTTACATTTGGGCTGATTCAAAGAGCTACTTCAAGATAAGTGAGAGGTGCATTGCGGAGTACTCAATCTTTGCCTACCTTAAAGAGCCAAGAAGGAAAAGTATCAAGATCAAGCTGGGACATGGAGAGAAATCGAGATGCGAAAGCAACAAGGCACGAAGTGGATCATAAAGTGGGCAATCAAATGATATATCCTTTGGCTCAGGGAGCCTTGATACCTGTGCGGAACTGATCAAATCTGGAGCTCAGGGAGCTCAACACAAAGTGCATCAAGAACAGTTCAGGAGCTCAAAGGAGTTCCAAAGTCAAAAGTCAGAAGCGACAGGGACGAACATTTCACAGAAAGGCCTCTATCACTAGTTAATAAGGTTCTTGGGTTTTACGTAAGCGATATAAAATCTACGCTTTTCCCAGACAAAGAGATGTTTTCAAGTTATGTAATTTTTCAGTACAAAGAGCTGAGCCTCCGACTTGTGGTGTGCCAACTTCAATGTTAATAAAAAGTGGCCAATAAATTGAGTACTGTGCCAAGTAGCTTAAATGTATAGTTATTCTAATTGGGAGACATCTTTACTTTAATCTGACATCTGATGAGGACATCAGATTTTATAAAGGTGGGGTGGATGTTGTAAAGCTACCTTTACAAGCTTTACTTCTGGCGCCAGCTTTGTCCCCGGCGCCAGCAGCGCCCCTGTTGCTCCCGGCACCACTGTGACCAGAATCCAGCCGGCGCCAAGTTCTTATGGCTGAAAATCTTTGATCGATTCTAGCGAAGTCCAGAGAGCTCAGATCGATGTGCAATTACCTAAAATGATCTAGGCATGATTAAAGGAAGCCTGGGGATCAATAAACTCTAGAGAGAGAAAATGACTTTCTAGAGAGAGAAAATTCTAGAGAGAGAAAATGTGCTTTACCAGCCTGGGTAGAGTACTTGGTATGAGGGGAGGTGGCGAATCCCACCAATACATACTATAGGGGAGTGCGGGTTGCGACTCAAGGCGAGCTCCAACCAAGTCTTAGCCTCCCTTGCTGGAATGTTGTTCTGGCACTCGCCTTGGCATGCCAGCGCCCCAGAGACTAGGGTCGGTCACACACTTGAAATGTAACCTTCTCAGATTTATTAATAAAGTGGGATTTTTCTCAAACTGACTCTGATTACCTTCTGGGTTTCAGTGTTCGGTAAAAGCGCCAGTTGTAAGGCCGCCTCAAACTTTTTAATTTGGCACATAGCTGAGGGTCGTATCCCGGGACGCCAACGGTATGCCGTCGGGACCATTTGGTCTAGGAACTGGTTGTCTCCAAATCTGTCGCGGCTTGTGGTTTTGAGTGTTCCTTGCATGAACGTGAATGGGTTAAGCTCTTGGGGAACAGGCTCTAACCTGTCGGCTGAGTTGGATGGCTTGCTTGGGTGGAAGTTACCTGTTTATGGCTGTCCAGTCTGGCGTGGCGCCAGGTTGGCTTCCAACGCTCGTGACGAAGCTTTCAGTTGGTTAAGTTTGATGTAAGTTAGACCACTTGCTTGGAATGGATGTTACTTGTTTGTAACGAAGCTTCGAGTTGGTTAAGTTTGATGTATGTCGGACGACTTGCTTAGAGGGAAGTCACCCACATCGGGACCCCCGATCTGGCATGGCGCCAGGTTGGATCTCAATGTTGGTTTCTGAACTTCCAGTTGGTTAAGTCTGATCGTTGTTGGCAAGTTGGCTGCTTGTATGTCAAGTGGGTTTGGACGGCAAGAGTTGAAGGCTGGGAAGCTAAGTCGTGGTTCCCGACTCCCTTTGGGATGCCTGCGCTACAAGATGCAGCTCACACCTTACAAGAAGCTGATAGGATCATTGATGTACCTTGCAGACAACACACGTCTTGATATTGCTTATGCAGTATTCAGGATGAGCCAATTTTGCACGAATCCAGGCTCGACACATTGGAAGATTGCGAAACAAATTTTGCAATATCTTCAATTAACGAGGGATTATGGCTTGTGTTATTGTCGTGGTGCAGGTTTCATGATACTTTCCTACAGTGATGCTAGCTGGGCATCTCTCAAGGATGACTGTAAAAGCATCTCGAGAGGATGCACCATCGCATCAGGAGCAGCAGTTCTCTAGGTCAGCAAGAAGCAGACCGTTGTAGCCCAGTCATCCTACGAAGCAAAATATGTTACAACAGCAAAGATGGCCAACGAAATAATCTGGCTAAGGCAGTTCGTGGACAAATTGGGCAAAACAAGGAACGAGCCCCTGGTCTTGTAGATGGACAACACCTCTGCAATACATCTGACGAAAGATCTTGTGTTCCATTCCAGAACGAAGCACATTGTGATCAAGTATCACTTGATCATGGATCTAATTGAAAAGAAGATGATGCAAACCACCTTCATCGGAATGAAAGACATGGTTGTTGACATCTTCACCAAAGCCCTAGACAAAGGACTATTTGAGAAACAAAGGAGCAGTCTCGGAATCGTAAAGCTATCATGCTTTGAGAGGGAGCTGAAGAAATGAAATGTTTCTAACTACAAAGCCTTGCTAGCTTTCAACCCTCAGCCTGACGAAGATGTTCGCGGACACGAAAGTCAGGAGACACGAAGATGAACGGTTCGCGAACACGAAAGTCAAAATAGACGAAGACGAACGGTTCACGAACATGAAAGATTCACGAACGAGAATCTTTTGCGGTCCAGTACGACAGAAGACAAACGACCAAAACAAAACCAACGACGGAAACGAAACCTTCTCTTGCCCTCCACGCTCCAAAGATTACCAACGAGATCATGCAAGTACCCAGAAGTACAAATATCTGATCTGACGACATGATGTCAGTAGATACATTTTAGGTCGTGGCTAATCTGCCACTCTTGTGATTCCTTGATTAGTTGTAGATGCTTAATCACTCTAATCTCAGATTTACATAGAGCAACCATACTTACTGGATAATACTTGACATATAGATGACATAATACACATACAGAAAAATGTAGTCTGATGCTAGTAAGCAATCAAGATGAAATACAGATAACAAGTCCGCCTGCGTGCGAGACGAGCTCTGTGATCAGGATCCATAGAGATTCACTGTTCGCTAGTAAAGCGAGACGATTACTCGTGAGAGAACCGTGTTTCTCCCATGCCAACGCATTGCGTGGATTTGCATGCAGTGCTTGAAGAAATCAGAGGAAGATCAATATAGATAATTTCTCTTGTTGTGTCTGATCTCAAATGCAAATGCGTCTAATGTTACTCATATGTCTGAGTTTTCTTGTTCATTTTAATTCCGCACCTTGGTTGAAACTATGTTGAATGCTGCATTAAATTTATAAACGTTGATCAGTAGTGCCTGACTACATTTTGGAGGATTGTAGGAGTGATTCAACTGGCAGTGTCCAGCGATCGCATCTGAACTCCATCCGAGTCGCAAAAGGATCGTGGTTCCTTCGCGAAAGCTTCGCGATCTTGATTCTCATCAGCAACTCCACCTTCCGATTGATGCAAATCCAAGCTCTGATACCACTATAAGGATTGCTGAGATAAGATATTCTATGATTTTGAGGAAAAAGTCGGGTTTGCCATAATATTGGATACTAATTATTGACTTTTTCAAATCTTTGATTTTTTTTTTTTGACTTAAAAGGGGGAGAAGAATAGATAGGGATTGACTTTCGAAAAATTAGCCAGTTGCATAGATTTCTTTTAAGATCAATCTTGAAACAAGGCCCGATAATGATGAGAATGGGATGTTGAATGAAAAACAGACATTTGATCGAAAAGCTCAAACAACATTGCATATAATCAATATATCAATGCAAAATAATCCGATACCCCACATTAGTGCCACAACATCACCAATGCAAGCATGGAACATGATTCAAAGGATGGTTAAACCAATGTCAGTCACTAGATTGCTATTTTTTAAGCAAAAAATTCACACAATGAAGATGAGTGATGGGGAATCAATTGACATGATATTTGATAAGGATCAAAGAATTTCACAACTTTTGTCACTAGATGAGCCCGTTGAGGATGTAAATATAGTGGGTATCAACCCAAATGGACTTCCATAGGCCTATCAACATTTGGTCATGACACTAATGGGATCGTTTTGCCTGGCCCCCATAAGAATTTTGCTGAATCATGGTCTTTGAGAACTTTTCCCTAGTAACTCATTGGGGAATAATCTTAGATATAATAACTAGTGTGATACACAATAAACTACAAGAAATCATTAGCTTTTAATTTTGCTTTTTGGAGCAAAGACTTTGAAGATCCATCAACATGCCTACTTGTATAATGGAAGGAGCCGGGCACAGCCCATTTTGCCCGGTAAGGATTTCCAAAAAAATTTGGGCGAGGCCCGGCTCCTTCCATTGCGTAATGGAGTCTTTGACTTTTCCACATGCCATTTACAAAGCATAACCAACAGTTTGGGATTTTTTGGACCAATGAGAAACTGCCATGTGGCATTCTGACACGCACAGTCTGACACGGACTGGAATGGGCTTCAGAATTTTAATTTTTTTTTTAAAATTTAGTGAAATTTTATGCTTTTTAAAAAGCTCAAAAAGTGGCGTAATCAGCACAAAGAATCCATTACGTTTATATTCTAACAATATCATCAATGATGTTTAATAGAAAAACAAAGATGCTCTTGAGGTTGAGGACATAATAAATCATTTGAGTTTTATTTGCGATTTCATTACCCATAGTCATGGGCTTTGTTTGGCCTTCACATATTTTGATGATAGAGATGTTGGACCGAAGTCAGTTATTGGCAAGGGTCTGTTCGACGGTCGACACGTGGTGTCGTTGCCTCAGACCCTGCCCAACGATTCTTTGCCGGTTCTGGGATTTTTAGTAGCAAACTTTTTGTTGGTTCCAAAGAATTTGCTTGCAAATCCCAATTGCACGCAGGGGTCGACAGTTGCGCTCGTGAGTCACGAAAATTTTCAAGCACGTGAGTCCCGAAAGGACGCTGGAAACTTTTGCAAGTCGTTAATGAAAAAGCTTGTTTTCACTATATATGGAGCACTGGTTGTTTCTCCCAGAAACGTATGGGATGATTTTGAAGATGCCACATGGCATTACGTAGGCTTAAAATTCCAAAATTTTCCGATCCCAAAATTTTCGGGCACGCTTATACCGGGCAGCACACCAGGTAGCATAGGAGGGTGCTTTGGGAGCAAAGAACACTGCCTGGCATAATCGCTCCCGTGTCAATAAGCGATGAGGATATTGGACTAGAACATTTGTTTCACTTGACGAACATAATGGTGAAATCTATAAGATCTGGTGGTTCGACTAACTAGGATTTGTTTAGAATGTGCAGTTCAACATGTGTTCTTAATTGATAGGGAAAAACTTATTATTGATTGATGTGTTGGAAGTAACAATTGTGATGACCTTATTCCATAAATCTCAAAAGTAGGAACCACATAATTTTCATATATACAACATTATTCCATCTTTCATTCACTTTTGTTTGTCTAAATGAGAATGCTTTCCATAAGGTCATAGACACATCTACTTGGGTGCAAAAGAAAAACCATCGCCACCAAATTTGTGGAAACCTGAAATAGAAAGATGACATGCTTTACTAAAACATTTGTGGACTTCAACCCATTCTTATTCCTCTCAAAATTCATTGTTGCAGCACAGAAGTAGCTGCACTTAGGAGTTGCTTGTCACAATTGCAACATAAATGATACACTGTAAATGATACACTAGCATCTGTCACTCCTCAAAAGCTTTATGGATGCTGACAAGTCCTCATCTTTCAGCCTTCTTTACAATCAACATGCAATCGATGCATTTTACAGACTTTACAGCTTCACCAATAATAATTATTTGTGTAAGCCTACTATTGTTTGAATTGCTGGCTGTTTTCACCTATGACATCACAAGTTGTCTTCCCACTTTTCCTATCTACTTGATCTATCCAATGTATATATATTCCCATTCTTGTATAGATAAGCAATGAATGAAATTTGAATTAAGAACTTTTAGATGTTATACCCCAGTATCATGCATTACACATTTCCATCCTTGTATAGGAGTAGGGAGGATCAAAATACAAGATGAGGTTTGTGAAGAAGAGGTTGACAATTGACAACCACCTCTGATGCTATATGAACAATATTGCAAATGATTGATTAGACATTGCACTGATCCCATGACCAGCCAGGTTTTAATCATTGGCGAAACATTCGAAGTTTTCCATCTTCTGATCCACAGAAAAGCACATCTCCATTGAGCAAGAAACAAGTAATTTTGCTGCCAACATTGAAGGATGCTACCCTGGAAGGTCTCTCTCGTAGCCATACCTACATTGTGCAACATGTTCAAACATGTAGCCACCTTTGTTATTGAAGGCTGTTGCAAATATGAAAGCTCATTTGGAAGAAGATGGAAACTAACTGCTCTCTGAAACCTCTTTTATCTAGTGTAGGAGCTACAGAAATTGTATTTGATTTAATATGAGATCCTTGGTTAATCTAGAGGACAAGATAACTTAGGTGCAGTTGGTAAATATATTGGTATGCATATTTATATCTTTGGGTGTCTAGGATCACACAAGTTGAACAAGAAAACAAGAAAATTTTCCTTATCAGAAATGATTAGCCATGCTATCAAAGAACAATAATGGTATAGCAGTAGTATGAGGGGAAAGAGAAAATCTGGAAGGAAGAAACTGTGAACCTCGACAACTCCTGAGCTTGTACCAATGTATATAAATTCATCATTGATAGCCATAGCACGGACATCTGCAGAGGAGGATGCGATAGCTCCTACAAGGCTTTTATCTGCTTGATTCCAAACCTGGAATAGGGAAGAACACAGAGGTGATCAGTCTGAAATAGCATCTTTACAATAGAGTATACTACTGAAGGAGCATCATGACAACTTCAAATCAGTCAGATCGATCCAGTTATGCCAGTTTCCATGAACACGCTAAACAACCTTTTCCACTTCATATGGTGGCTTTCAATGAAAATTCACAAAAGGGAGAATCTATCGTAGACAAAACTTTCCGTAAAGCTAATCACAGTTTATGGTCACTCTCCTGTATGCAAATGTTCAAAATCAATCACTATCTTCACATTAGCATTTCCTACTCATTCTAGAACATTTTGAGTGGTGATGTCTCTTTGATAATACCTTCACAGCTTTGCCGTCCATTGGAGCTCCGGCTGCGTAAATACGGTCTCTGAAAACTTTGAGGGCATAAATCGGCGATTTGCCAATTAAAGTTCTTATGCCAGTTTGAATTGTCAGACTAGAGCCATCTTGTACGTCCACTTCCTGCAGAACAAGAACTTTTTCAGCTGCACTAGAACCTGTCAATGCCATGTAGCCTATAGACCAACTAATTCTGATCATAACAAAACCTCCTATGTGGCAGGTTTTGGCCTTGCAGCTACAATATGCCTGGAGTTCATACTTACAAGGCGTAAAAGATCGTCAAGGAGGTTTAACAAGAATCACCTGGATGCTATTGTCAATACACCCACAGTAGACCTTCCCATCCGAATATGCAATGCACTGTACATGTTTTCCTGTGTTGAGTGGCTTGGCTGAGGTATTGTTCTCTCGGAGCACCTGCACACCATCACAGATTCTGAGTGTCCCTGATCTTCCAGAAACACAAGCTGAGTATGCTTGAACAATTGTTCGCCCAAGAAATATCAGGAGATATCTTCCAGGCTTAATCAAGTGAAATCTCTTTTATCAAGTGACTGTAACCTAAATTGTTTTGTTTCACTAACATCAGCCATTGAGTCAGAGGGAGAAGCAGTGGCTAAAACTGATAGCAAACCTGGACTCCTGTGGTCTGAGGAATAACATATAGCAAAGAACCATTCAATATTAACCCATTCACTGCATCTTTCTGCTCAAGAATATGCATGCATTGAATGGCTTCCTGCCCAAGGAGCCAAACCTACAATCCATGCCAAACTTGAAATGTTAGACTTTGTCTAAGAAAAATTAAGAGGCGTTTGCTCACACAAAACTGCGACTTCTCCTAAGTAGATTCCAATCTACCATACCTTTCATAAGTTGCAATCTATGGCATGGCACATACCCTTATAGTTCTGTCTATCGAACCACTGTACAGCTTGTCTGTGGACTGCGAGACTGCTAAGGTCGTAATGGATTTACTATGACTCTTCGCCTCAAACACAAAACTTGGTAATCTGTTCTTCCCATCCCATACCTTCACACAACAAACAATTTCGCGGTTGAGCGTCTAAATGTAGAATGCCACAAATCAGCGGTTCTGTTTTCTTCAGGATGAGCTTTAGTGATTCAAGGTAATTTTGAGGATGGGTAAAGGTGCAACCTTTATGGTTCCATCAGAGTGGCCAGTGAAGATGTATCCCCTCGCACGAGCAAACGTCCTGATTGCTCCATTTTTGTGCAAATCTATCTCGCCAACATCTTCATGCACCCATAGATCTGCCTGCTGACCGAGAAGTTAAAGCTCATAAACCATCATCAGAAAAAGTAATATTCCGCACAACAAATTGTCTTAGGAAATACTTACAGCATTCACGGAAGGATTTGTTGCAATCATTTCCAACATTTCCTTTGCCACCCATGTCAACTTTTGCAGCTTCCTCAAGGGCCCACACATATCTTTAGCATAACTTGCTAGCTGCTTATTAGCCTCTGAAGATGCAAAGTTTTCTGGTTAGAAAATAGCTCCAGACATTATTGAACAAAACTGAAACATCTCAAAGCTTGTAGGAGTATACCACAGTTACAATCTAATTTGTTAATTAGTCCCACATTTCAAAGAACAAGAAGAGAAGGAAGAGAAGAAGCTTCTGATTACCTGGGCCTTGTAGGATGCTATGCAAGGCAAGGGCAGCAAGTACTTGCTCCTGGATATTTTGGGAAGATTTGAAAATGGCTAAAAAAGGATTAAATAAACTGAGATGTGCAACTGTATTAAGACCCGTGTCAGGTAGCTGTGGAAGCATCCTCAGGAGCCAGACTGCACTTATCATAGATGATCTTGAGAGCTTTGATATTTGGCTTCTCATGCTGAATGCTAAGGCACTGAGTATAGAGCCTTGCTCATACCCTAAAAGTGCTCTAGCTAACCTTTTCTCCCACCCTTTTTTTACCTTTTCTTCTTCCTGTACACAAACATGGATTTGTTTAAACATATCCTGTAAAAAAAATTTCAAATTCAACTACTTCCCTCCAGGAACCTCTGCAATTCAAAGGGCTTCCTGGGAGAAATACTCACCACTGCAATAACCTCATCATAGATCCAGTCTTCACTTTGGATAGCCTCACTATATTCCTTGTTTCCTTCTTCCAGGTCAGCAGTTTTCAGTAGCAATGCCTCAGTTAGAGCCTTTCCAGAGCTTGAAAAATGGCCAACCAAAGCAAACAATGTCTGTGCTGCTTCTACTTGTACAGCAGGTGATTCTTTACAATGAAGAGATTCAATCAGTGCTTCCACGGCCTCATCCCTGTAAATACTTCGCCTATGATGCTCCTCCTATGCAAGCATTGCTTACAATGTCAAATGAAGTAAAAAACCATTTCTAGATTGATTAAAAAGAACTTGCATGAAAGCTATAAATTTCTAATAACCCAGAAAGGATTGAGGACTCGTTTGAGGAAACATACCAGGAGGTCAAGTTGCAAGAGGAGGCCTGCTGTTAAGGGCCGTTGCTCTAATGGAGCTAGTTGGAGATGGGCCAGTAGCACGTGCATGCTACTCAACATGCCTTTAGATTTGACAAACTGAAGAATGAGGTTATTGAGTGTTCTCCTGATCAAAATCGTAGCAGACGAACAGAAATTCAGCAGTTGAGTTTTAATGTTCCCCAGAAACTTTTCTATTCAAACAAAGGTACAATATCCCGGGACCCAGAGCTGGCAAGTGTTTTGGACTTTACGAATACAGGACAGAGGCTGCAAATGAACTTTTGTATCTTTGTACTTGGTTTTTCAAACGAAAGGTTTTTATTCATTACTGCAGGGAGTTCTTATTACGTGAAAGTCTTTGTTAGACAAACAAAGTGACCAGAATTTGCTTGTGTTTGCAGCGTACAATCTGAGACTTAGAACAATTTTTTGACTCAGAAAATTAGATATATTTGTTCAAACCATAGTTCTTAATGAATTATGGCAGAATTCTCTCCTGTTCTGACGTACGGAATAGATGTATCCCAATAGCATCAACAATAACTGGAATAAGCTTTAGAATGTGAGTGATTCTAGCTATTGATCACCTGCTGAGACGGACAAGCTCTGAGAAAAATGAGATGGCAACCATTCTTTCTGTGCCAATGGCACTGTGAAGAATATCCAGCACTAACGCCAAATCTGCTTCATGAGCAATGGCACTTCTGCAGCCACCATCATCTTGCATACAGGACAAAAGTAGTATAACTGCATCTAATCTTTCCTCCGGGATATTGCTGTCTAGACTATTGACCAATGCAAGCACCGGGTCTGAAGAAATGAGTCGTTGTACATTATTGCCAAGATTACTAGATTTGTCTATTGAAATTAACTGACGCATCAAATCAAGTGCAGCTCTTTTGGGGCGCATCGATGATGGTGGCTCTCCTACAGCATTTTCCTCTTCCTCTTTGATGACGTTAACAAGATCTGGAATCAGATCCATTTTTGAAATTTGTGACATAGGTGGTTTCAATTGATGCAGTAAAACAACTGCAGTTGTGAACCCTCTTTTCAATAGCCCAGAAATGCACTTCAGATCAGGGTCTGCCTTTAGAATACTTGGCTTGACAAACTCATTTGTTTTCATGAGTTCTGACAGTATGTGTATTGTTGCACTCCAAACATCTGTGGACTCAGAATTAGAAAGAATTTCAATAAATGCATCAATCACATTTGCCTTGGTCAAGTATTTTTCAAGATTGAGATGCCCTTTGGCCTCAAACCAGATGTCCTTTACATTCAGCACTGATTCTTCACATTCTTGAAGATCTTCAGACTCACAAAGAAAGGAGAGAGCTTGCTTTAGATCATTAATCAATCCCATTTCTGGCTCCTCTGCTGGACTCCTTGGAGACAAGTCTATACTGTGTTTGTTGGGGAGATGGTAGATTGTGGTAGTCCCTGAGGAGGTGCTACATGGAGAACTTTGAGGAGAGCACACTGAGCCTTGATCTCGATGATTCTTTGAGCGACGGATTGAGTATATAGGCGTCTGAGGTCCAGAAAAACCCGAGCTAAATTCTTCAGCGATATCCGGATGTGTTTCCTTCCAGCTAACAACTAATCTCTTGAGAACATAATTTGTCTTTGGCAGAGAGCTCCTGTTCAGTGGTTGGCGAGTAATTGGGCAGGTATTATTTCCACGATCCAGCCATTCTTTAATTGCTTTTTTCTCGTAAGTTTGCCCTGTCTCTAGTGTGACCGGATCATTGAAAAGATGACCTGTAATGGGGCATACAAAGTCCTTTGGAGGCCTTGTCACTACACGAGCTTTTTCATCGTCATCATCCAAGTATGAGCTGCACAATTTGAACGATCAATAAGTCTCATAAAAAGCAAATCCAGAACGCAATTAGGTAATGAAGTTCAATCAAATAATTAGACTGACGAGAGAAAAAAAAAATTATCCTGAAGAATTTCTTGTTCTGTAAAGCAAAAATCAAAGAAAGTCATTAAATCCATTACCTACTAGCATTATGCTCAAAAGACATATCCATAACCTCATCTTCAGCGTTGTCTTGAATATCTTCTTTCAAGAACTTTCCAAATGAGATGTTACTATGAAGGATATGTTTTTCATCAGAAATATTAGGTTTCTTTGTTGGAGCGTGCGATTCAGCTTCCTGTATTCAGGTTTTCATGCAGTGAAGTGTTATATCAAAACATAAACCAGGGCTTTTCGCCCGAATCCTCAAGAGCATAACTTCATTGTACACAACAGACAGTGAAGGGAAACAAAGACTCTCTGACTCACTCTCTCTCTCTCTCTCTCTCTCTCTCTCTCTCTCTCTCTCCTTGTGCAGCACTTGTAGGGCGCAATAACACACATACACCCACACACAAATATATGGATTTTAATTCTATGAACGTACCGAAACATAATAAAAGGGAGATGTACATTCCTGAGTGGAATCCACCCATAAACAGTGAAGACCATTTACTCCAAAAACGCATAGCTCAAACTATATACAAACAAATCCGTACTTATGTAATCAGCATCCAACAGTTATATATAAGTATACAGTATAATTGATTTTTGGTTTGAAGATTAGCAACAATAAGTCACAGCAGAACCTTATCATTATTAAGTGCAATCCATATGCTTACTTATGAGCTCTATCTTACCTCCATCTGATCTGCCTTGGTCTCTTCTATGTCACTGGATGTGGAAAGATGTGATTCATGCAAAGATTGCAAGACGAAATTGGTTTCTCTACACATCTGATCCAGTGATTCTGAGACTGTGCAGAATTCGCCAGAATGTTGCTGCTCTTTTTCCTGTGAATCGGGACTATAAGATTTCGTCCTTTTTCTCTGTGGAGGTAAAACCTGCAATGTTTCCTGAGCTGCATTATCCCGTCTGAAGATACCAATCTGATTGTCATGGCCCCACAGGCCGCTGGATGCAAAAGTGTAAGATGAAGTGCTGAATATGTCCCCCTTAGGCGCCTCCGAATTCTTAGGGCTGCTGTTCTCCTTCCAAGCACTATCGTTTCCATCGTCTTCCTCCCAGATGGGCTGCAAAATGTTTGAACATTTTATACAATCGTGTTAGTGCCAGATGCCACTTATTTGGACAAAGTATTGAAAAGAAAGGTTTGGGTAAGAAGTTGTGTTACATTGTTACAGCTTAGGGTCAAGAAAAAATCCGTCGCGGTCACTGAGCTCCGCCTGTAAAAGAACACAAGAAAAAGTTGAAAATGTGATTTCATTTTCCATAAAATAAGCTAATATGACGAAATGGAACCAGTACTAGCAGCCAATTTGCCTTTGAAAGCAAACAGATTGGGTAAATCAGACAAAAGTATACTTACCTGTAAATTTTTGCCTTCATAGCTACATATAATTTCACACATATAAGCTTGCGATAAGTCTAATTAGGTGAGAAATTTGGTTGAACCTTAAGTAATTCTCCTAGTTATATTTCAAGCTACACAAACATATTCGAGTACTTCTTGAAACTCCACCAAGAATTTATTCGATTCACTTCAGGTGATGTCGAAGCTCAGCTCGTAGAGTATAAAAACTACTAAGAACTTATAAATCTCCAAATCTGAATACATAATGTCAAGAGAATATCAGATGAGTGATAGGCCGTTCCCAATTGATGATAGATTACCATATAGGTTTTCCCAATTGATGATAGATTAGCATATAGGTTTTCCTAGTATTGTCAAAGATCACATTTAACCGTTCCATACTAGGGCTGTGGTATGTAGAATCGCAAGGCACATCAATATAACAGTGATATTCTTTTAATTATTTTGGAGCTGACATGCTGATCTATCATGAGATAGATGTAAGAACATTCCAGAAAATCTAAATCTAACCTGTTTTTTGAGGACCCCATGTCCTCTTCCACTGGTGATTGGTCTGGTGATTGGTCAGGATCATCAAATGAGTCTTGTGGTGATGTGCCATATTCCAAAAGCTTCTGAAAATCACCCAATTCTCGCCGAGGAGTCATCGGAGGTTCGGCAATCGGCGAAAGATTCGCTGCCCACTTCTTGGGGGACTCAAGAGTGAGCCGATCTCTGTAATATCGTGCATATCTGCGTGTGTGATCGTCAAGTGAGTCCTGATATAGATTTTCTAGGTGCTGCAGTTGCTCTGCTTGATCTGGATTTACTTTGGACAGAAGCTTTTTGCCTGTACAAAAATCATCTCTTGAGTAGCTGTCAGCTTGCTCCTCAGGCTCTTCCGATGGTGATAAAATTTTCTCTCGCTGCTCTGAATACCAGGTGGTGATACTGGTGAGGTGAGGGAGGAAGAGACGTTCCCAAATAGCAGGAGCAAAATCTACCCTTGAAAAGAAAGGATCTACTTCGAACATGTCCATCACGTGCTTTGCTGCAGTGTGATCATCGTCTCTTAGCTTCCACACAAAAGCAAGATTGAGATGCGCCCAAGCAGAAAGATAAGAATTAGGAACGTTTGCAGTGGTGGTTGAGACATCAAGGAGGGCGCACACTTGAAGCATTTTCTCAGCATAGCCTAGCCGCGCGCATCTAGTTTCCTCGTTGGTTGTGCGAATGGCTTCCTCAAATGCATCCATGCCCCAGTCTAAGTTTGCCAGAATTGCCTGCTCCGCGTAATGAACAGGGCCTTCACCATCGCCCTGACACTTAAGCCTTTCGGCGCACTGCTCTTTGTGCTGTTGCCGATGTTCACTGTCTAATAAAGCGTCTGATATGTAGCTACTGACGAGCGATACAAGCATTGTTTCCATTGCTTCTGGATCCTTGGCTGATCTAAACATCTGCAGATCATCCATCTTCTTTAACGTAAACGTATCAAGAGACGGGTCCCTCCTTTCTTTGAATAGCCGGTCGTTCACATATTTCAGCTACTGATCCTAAACTCATGAGTAGAATCGTTATACTGTGAAACAACTGATTCGCGCCCTCTCGTAGCGTCTAAGAGCTAAACACTCTAGTCATAGTGCACGTGCAACCGATAATCAAACTTGAAGTTTCCAGGTGATTCTAAACTGCTCCATCTGGAAACCTATTCCGTCTACACCATTTTCGCATCATGATACCATTCTGCTATCCTTCTCCGCCATGTTCCGGCAAATCCATGGGACTAATTCTAAGTTCGGATTGTTTTCTCCAGATTGAGTACACAATTCAGCTTGTCAGCCTTGGCTCGTGAACATGATCATAGCTATCTGGGCAAATCTATGCCTTGAATATGGATGAGGCAAAGCCATAGCTGAAGCTTGTACGAGCCCATGCCTTTGACCTGATCGCCAGTATATATCAGTCCGTGTGAACGAAAAAACAAGATCACATCGTAACAGAGGGAGCGGTTTTCTGATACTATATATAACGTGAGGCACTGCAGCGTCGTGTCTGTTCCTTTCGTTGAATTAATCTTTAATTCCCAAAAGGGTATTAGAAGGATGCATCAAGGTCAAGATCCGCCATAGCCATAGATAATATGCAAAACTCATGTTGCAATGCAAATTCACTGGATGAAAACTACTTCCAGCCGCAGAACCTCCTTTCACTGGTCTTCTACTGATCACGCGCATAATCCTAGCATC
This sequence comes from Diphasiastrum complanatum, assembly GCA_029204225.1. NCBI lineage: Eukaryota > Viridiplantae > Streptophyta > Lycopodiopsida > Lycopodiales > Lycopodiaceae > Diphasiastrum > Diphasiastrum complanatum. Next base: position 52,352,250 of record CM055097.1, read on the forward strand.
CAATTACGACCATCGCAGCTCTACATGACCCAGATTGCCGCATCTTCCTCTTTTGATCGAATTATGAAGCTGAAATCTATCAGCAATGTTCAAGTATAGAACGCCATAAACGACGAGCGAGAGAGAGGAAGAGGTGGAGAGGTGTGCCTCGTAAACGACGAGAGAGAGAGAGAGAGAGAGAGAGAGAGTGTGTGTGTGTGTGCGCGTGTGGAGTAAAACGTGAGAAACGACGAGCGAGAGCGGGCGAATGAACGTAGGATGGGCCAATTTTTAGGGTTCTTGACAAAGCCTAACACTATTATTAGTATTTTCAAAGAGGACACACATTATATTGTCAAGAGGAGGAACAACATTATATTATTGTGAGGAAGAGGAGAGAACATAGGTTGATGTGGTGGTTTTGATGGGGCAGGTCACCCTCGGAGGCCATTTCTCCTGGGAAGGGCCTTCGGATGAGGGCGGTAGCCTGCTCGAGGCGAAAGACCCTTCCCACGGCGGAATATCCTCGAAAGTGACCTTCTGCGGCGTGAAAGTTTTTTGCTGAAGAATTTTGTTTTCTAATGCATCTTCAGTGCGGAAGATCATGTAAATCTTTTTTACGTCCCAAAAGGTGCATGTAAAAATTTTGGAAAAAAAAAGGAAGCGCATAAATTACATTATGTGATATTCATGAAAAAGCAAAAAATTATTTTGAGTGTATTGTAAGTAATGTTAATATTTTTTACTTAAGTTTTAGGGAGAAAACTAGTGCAATGCATCTCATGAGTTTACTTGCCCTTAAAAGAAAGCAATAGCATTTTCAGTCTCTATTGACAGGCAAATCTAAAAATTGCCCTTTTTTTAGAAAGGCAAATTTTAAAAGTTAAACTTCATACTAAGTAGGATTTTAAATTTTGCTTAAAAAATAGGTAAGGTTGTTTTTAATAGGAACAAAAATTCTTACACATTTAGATTTTGAAATGCAACCCTCAAAAACGTCAAATTCCAACCTTGTTATGGGTGTGTCAAGTAAAACATAACAGAAGACGAGAGGAGATAGAGACATAGAATGGGGGGGTGGCATTTGAGATACTCTTTCTTGTTAGTAATTGTGGTTTTCTCTTGAGATAATAAGCCATACATAGTTTTTTTCATAATAAACTATTGGAGATACTCTTTTTTTTGTTGGTAACCATGGTTTTCTCTTGAGATAATAAGCCATACCTAGTTCTTTTTTTTTATAAGGAACTATCGCCACTTGTAGAGTTGTGCCCATTGCATTAACTATATACCTTATAGCTGGGTGGTGAGATTTTGGATGTGTGCAACTAACTATAGTTGGGTGAGTTCTTGGATGTTGTGCACATATAGTAAAACAAATAAGGAATAAAAACTCACACCATTTTTGTATTTTTGGTCTTTCGGAGTGGAATCACTCCATTGCATGGAAGTGCACATCCATGTTGGGTAATGGAGCTAAAATATAATGGAGAGAGAGAGAGAGAGAGAGAGAGAGAGAGAGAGAGAGAGAGAGAGAGAGAGAGAGAGAGAGAGAGAGAGAGATTCATTTTGAAATGGCAATATGCTTAATGTATCAAAAAACCTGGGTTGGTTTTCAATATGAGTCAAGTTAAAGTTCTTTGTGGTTTCAACTCAAAGTGCATGCATGGCTTTTATATTGAAACTGCAAAAAGTGCCAGGGCCCTCTAGCCCTAGCATAATATGTATTTTGGTGCAAGTCCAAGACTAAGACTTTGACAAGACTTTAAAGCAAGTCCAAGAGTCAGGGCTTGACACGAAGGTTCACATTCTAAAAGTTAAAACGCTATAAACAAAAGTTGAGTGATGATTATTCTTCTTCCATATTCTCGTCCTTATATATATCCTTTTTAATACATTTTTCTTTTTGAAACTATGCTTTGTTGTACTTTGGATTAAATTTCTTTTTGCCAAAATTAATTTTTTTTTTGTAGAGACTAGGTTTTATTCCCTACCTCTCAAATCCAAGTGCCCTTTGTCCTTGTGCATTCACAAACTTGGTGTGACAATTTTGTTAATTTGGACTCTTTTTTTTGTCTCAACTCTATTCAATCTAGATTCTATATGAGGAGCTCTACTTAAATATAGTAAATGGGAACTACCATATTAACCATCGCGGATTAGGTTAGCAACAACTTATTGGCTTCAGCCTTATTGATATAACTATGTACAAAACTAACATGACAAAATAACTCCCTTCCTTGAAATCGATTATTTTTTGTCTTTCCTTGCAAGGGGAAAGACTGTGTTTAGGTTGCTCAAAGAAACTTGCAAAAAAGTCAATGAGATTGAGTTGATGCTTTTGTGATGTCTTCATGAATTCTTTGTATCACGGTCATCTTCATCCGGTAGTCCTGATCAATATTGTGGTCCCAAGCCAATAATTTTGATTCTTCCATTGTCAAGCCAACAAATGCAATGGCACTCACAGTTCAAAAGCTTGGGATATGGGGATACTCTTGAGATAATTGTTTTCGAGCTTGTAAACTGTGTATCCCCCCAAGAACAAAAAAATGATATGAATCTAATAAACAAAAATCAAAATTTGCAACATCGTTGCATTCGTTGGGATCAACCAAAACAACAAAGGGAGTAACTATGGCCTGTGTATGATCTTTAAATTTTATTTTTAAATTATGTACATGTGTTTCATTAGGCTCTCTAACTTCCATTGGCCTGTCTCCTGTTATTGGGTCTACAGGTGGCCTATCACACTGATTTATGTCTAAAATGAAAGTTGTTTCTTTTGTTTTTTTTGTTTTATGGATATCTTCTCTTAATTTGGCAAGTTCGGAGCTGTCTTGTAATGGGCGGATGGATGCACCAGTTAGTGACAAAGATGGTTCGGTGGCGGCTTTTTTGCTTTCAGCAGAAGGGATGGACTTATGGTGATGTGTAGCCATGGTCTTTGGGCGTGACTTAGGTCTAGTGGGCGAAGTCTCAGAAATATTATGAGATCTTTTTTTTTTGGGATGAGGGACGACTACGGTTTCATCCTCAACATTTTCAGAGGCCGGCTTTGTGACCTGAGCAATGGTAGAAGCGGGCTTGCGAGGTCCAATAGATACACCTTTTGAACTCCATAATGAATAGACCGGATCTTTTCCCTCAGCAATAGCAGCTAAAACCATTTTTAAACATTGCTTCATGCTCTGGACAGAAACAAAAATCAAGTTTAAAATATAATGACTAAAAGCTTAAATCTAAAAGTTCAAATAATTTTATATCTAATAACAACTATGCTAAGCATGAAACAAACATGATTAAAAATATATTTCATAATTACTCACCAAAGTAACTAGAGCTTTATCAAAATAGGCTTTGATGGCCTCATCCTGACAAAGTCGGATCTTTATCATAGTCTCGTTCAGAATGAAAATAGAACGAGACTTATCCGTCTCCTTTACAAGTATATTCACAAAACCTTCTTCCTGATCCTCATCTGGTTGATCGATCCTCATCTGGTTGATCCGCAAGCAATCTTTCTTGAAATTTGAATTGCGAGTCTCCTCTGCAAGGCTTCTCAGCTAAATGAATAAAAATCCGAAAGCTTTGTGTTGTTGACCCCTTTGGTGAAATAGTACATAAATTTTTTCTTATCTTTTAACGGAATATCTTGAGGTTTCCCGAAATTTTAAAAGAAATCCTCGACATTTCAAAAACTATCAAAGACAATTGAAAATCTGCAAAAAAAAAGACTTTTTAGAATGCTATCTTAATGAAAATGCTGAAAACTTTAATAAAACAAGCCATTTTTGTGAAAATAATTTAAAAAACAAAACTACAAATTCAACATATTTTCTTACTAAAACATCTCAAAAGGATCACTTTTCTGAAACAAAGCGTTGTAAAACAAGAAAATACGAGCAGGGACCTATGCTAAGCATAGGTTGTGGTCGAGTCCTTACTAACAACTTATGCTTAGCATAGGACAAAGGCGATATTCTTCAATTCTAACCTCCTTTCGACCTATGCTGAGCATAGCTTTCATCTCTAGTCCTATTCCAACCTATGCTCATCGTAGGTTAGCAAGCAAATGCGAAGACATCCTATGCTCAGCATAGGTCGTTACTCGCGCGCTCTTGTCCAACCTATGCTGAGCATAGGATGTCTTCGCTATTTGATTGCTAATCTATGCTAATCATAGGTTGGAAGAGGACCAGAGATGCAACCTATGCTCAGCATAGGTCGAACTGTGGTAAGAATAAAGAAATAACGCCAGAATCCTATGCTGAGCATAGGATAATACTAAGGACCCGAGCACAGCCTATGCTCAGCATAGGTTAAAGGAGAGGACTGGTGCAGGCACCTATGCTGAGCATAGGTTACCCATGTTGCAAGAAGATGAATTCAAATTAAAATATGAATATTTTCTAATGCAAGAATTTATTACCCATGCTAAGCATAGAGCAAAGCTAGAAAATGACAATAATCTTACCATCAAGAAATCTGAAAGCGAGAACGTATGCGAAATCTTATAGAAAGCCGTGACTTGGTCGTAGCGATTGCTCTGGCAGCATGTGGGCTTCTGATTTTGCAAATGAGGTGAGTTATGCTTGGACTATGGTCCTTAAATAATTTTTTTTTCGAGACCCCCGTCTCACGCCAGTCCTCCAGCTTACTTCGGGACCAAGTTGCCGCGACTCACCTCACCCCACGCCGACCTCGAGTATTAGCCCGGATAGTCCAAACCTAGCCCTAACACTAACCCTAACCCTAACCCTAACCCTAAGAATGCTGCCAAACAATATTTAAGACATGGTAGCCATCGGAAATTTTTATTACCCAGTTACTTTCTAGGCTTGTTGCTCATTTGCATTTAGTTGGTTTTTTTGTGTACGTCTATTGAGGTTCGCATAGGTTTTCAATGATTTTTTCTGTAAAGAAAGTTCGACATTATCTTATGGAAACGCACTTTGCATTTTATACGGATAACCAGCCATTACTTTACTTGGTAAACAAGATGTGTAATATAGGGCATATTGCAAGATGGTTACTGTTATTGACCGACTTTGACTTTCGAGTTGTGGTTCGAAAAGATAAACAACATTATCTTGCCGACCGTGTTTCAAGAATTGATTCCGCAGGAGTGGATGATGAATTACCAGATGTTGCGTTATTCTATGTTGAAGCCATACCTGAGTGGGCAGCGGATATTGTTGAGTATCTGATGTTAGGGCAACCTAATGACTCCTTGACAAAAGTACAAAAGAGACAATTGATTCATAAGGCTCAACCATATCAATTGATTGCTGGACAATTGTATCATCACAGAATGAATGATATTATTTGAAGATGTGTTTTACCACATGAAATACCTGAATTAATCATGTTTTCATATGATGGAATGGGCGGAGGACATTTTTCTACAGATATCACTGTTTGCAAGCTTTTTCAATCAAGGTGTTGGTGGCCTACACTTCATAAAGACACCAAGAATTATATTCAATCATGTGATATTTGCCAATGAGCACGACGTCCTACGCGACAGAACTATGAACCCTTACATCCGGTTTTATCGCAAGCACCATTTGAAAAATGGGGACTGGATTATGTTGGTCCGATTCATTCTGCGGCACGAGGATCTCAAGCTAAATATGACCAAAGCTGTTAAAGTTGCTGATGCAAAATCTACGGCTAAATTCCTCTATGAACACATCATTATTAGATTCGGATGTCCTATTGAGATTGTCAGTGGTCGTGGTACAAACTTTGTTAATCAAACAATAAAGTGTTTGTTGGAAGATTTTTTGTTGCAGACCTAAATGTCAAGTTAGTGAATAAAGTTGGGACTCCCACCAACATTGGTTCAAATTCAAATTCAAATTGGTTCCCTCCAATTTTGAATGGTTTCCACTCTTTTTTAAGTTTGAATAGTTAGGGAGGTAGAAACGAGCCAATAGGATTTTGAGGCCAAGGTCCTCCTCTATACTATAAATAGAGGCAAACTCGACTTGCTCCTCATGTTCATATCCTCATTGCAATACAAGCATATTGGTTCTCTTATGGAATGGATTTGTGAATGTCCTTGCTCTCTATCTTCTTCCTTCCATCTCTCGTGCTTTTGTTGCATTTGTTAATTGTTGGATCTGAATATTATTGGGATTGCATGTTCTTATGCTTTTTGTGAGAGAGAAAGGGAGAGAGAGAAAGAATAAGCTATCTTCATTGTGGATCGTAGTGTTAATGGATGTGTAGTGTTAATGGTTGTAGTGTAAATGCTTTGGGTTAATGGATGTTAGAGTTAGATGTGGATCTTCCATTCATGCTGAAATCTGAAATATGCTTCATGGGAACGAACCTATGCGTGACAACTAACTTCATCTCCTTGATGCTAGATTGCTTAGATCTTGGGTTGAGGATAGGTTAGGAAAGAAACCCACTACAACGACCATCTGTTGCAAGAGATTTTTGAACTGGTTAATGTGACTCTGAAGATAATCACTATTCGACATCTTGAGTGTGAAGAATTTCCTTCATAGATGTAACTTGGTAGTTACGTCTGTCACATCATATAGTGAGCTCAAGATGTCCCATACTTCTTTCGAAGTTTTGGCTTCAGATATGTATCGAGAATAATAAGCGCAAAGCTTTACCATCATTATATTTCACTTTGAGCCTTATGTGTCATCTTCAGGCTTCACTTCGATACTTGTGACAACATCCCACAACTCGTTGGCAATTAGCAAGGTCTTCATCTTAAATTTTCACAAGTAGTAATTGGATCCATTCAGTTTGTCTGCGATAAGACCATCTTTACTTTGAGAATCCATCTGAAACTTTAGTCTGTTGATTGTAACGATGAGGTTAATAATGATGTTGTGCTGCACTATCAATAGGAAATCAAATATCTGATACTAAAGTTTGATACCACAATTGAAGAATATGATACTGTGAAAAGTATCTAATGATATGGATATGATATTGTAAGATATCAAGTATTAGAGCTTTGGTATAACAAATCGCTCTGATATCATAAAGGTAATAGCATATCAAAGAATACACTCTGATACCATGTTGAAAAGAGATAATGAGATGAGAGAAAATTATTCGACAAATCGAAGGTAGTGAACGACTTATCAAGCATAGCGGAATAAACCTTCTTTCCTGTGCATGACTACGCCTATCAATTTTGAACAAAAAGAAACAGAAATCATATTCAATCTTTTAGCAATTAACTTTGTCTAGAAACTAAAGTGATTACGTAGCCAAACATGAAGCATTGAATTATCAGACAAATAGTAAGAGATTATCAGTCACAAAGAATCACAGGGATGCATACATACTGACATGATACTGAATGCAATAAAAGGGTAGATTAATTCAGTAAAAGAAGCAAATCAGAACGCAAATGAACACAAGTAGATTGCGGATCGAAGTTGCGTACTCTAAGCTATCTCTGAGTAACTGAGAATATGTTTGAATTAAGCACTTCCACTAATAAGCAGTAAGCACAATAGCAAACTCTAAATCAACTCTAAAACTGAGCTAGAATACTCAAGAGTGTCCAAGCTTGAGAGCTTGAGAGAGATGCTAATTATTGCTTCAATTGATCTATCTATGATCATTAAAATGTAGAAGTATGATCAGCTATTTATACTAAGCAAATGCAGCAACATCCAATAGTAGGACAACTAACTAGGTCGTAGATCATAATGGCCAGTGGGCCACAGTGAGCTGGCATCCCTCCAGCTGGTAATTCTTGGAAATAGCTTTAAAACGAGTGGAACATTAACTATCAATCAACCGACATGGCCGAAGTGGTCGCGGCCCCCAATAAGATTCGTTGGATGATGTCCAATATGTCGGATCCACCTGTGAGCGATTCCCAATACTTCTGCAAAGTGTGTAGAAACATGCATAAAACTGTAGAGCTAAATAATGAAGTGGATGAAGATTAAAAATTGACTAGTCGATTAGTAGGAGAATAATCCAACATAGCCTACACCTACTTACAACTGGTAACAGTTGTCAACAGTAAATCGTAAACAATAATAAGTTTATCAGTGTTTTCTAACACTCTCCCTCGATGATAAAATTACATTCTTATATTTCTAATAGAGTACAAATTTTTTCAAATTTACATCTACCTAATGACTTAGTAAAAATATCTTTCACTTGATCTTCAGATTTATAGGAAAACAAGATCAATGGCTCCATAAAAATTTCTCTCAAACAAAATGATAATGTATTTCTATGTGCTTATTTCAAGCATGTACAACTGGATTTTTGGCAAGGTGAATGTAGCTTTGGTTGTCGCAAGAGATAGTAGTCGCATCCACTTGTGTTTGACCTAAATCAACAAGCAATCTTTGTAACCATACCGCTTCTTGCTTAGCATTGCTGAGTGCACGATATTCAACTTACGTCGAAGATAAGACTAATGTAGGTTTCTTTTTGCTACTCCATGAAACTGCAGCTGTACCATAACTAAATGTATGACCATTGGTAGATCTTTTGTCATCAATATTACCCGCCCAATCGGCATCTATGTAACCTACCAACATTCGCGCTTCAGGCTGATCATACTTCAAACCAAAATTCAATGTCCCTTGAATGTACTTCCAGTGTGCTTGACTAGGATTTTGCATAAATTGACTAACAACACCAACAACATAAGAAATATCAGGTTGTGTGTGTGTGTCAAATAGATCAAACTACCCACCAACTGTCTGTACAAATAAGCATCCACTTTCTCAGATTCATCATATGTAGTAAGCTTTGTGTTGACATCCATCGGTGTACTCAAAGGCTTACAATCCTGCATATTGAACTTATAAAACAAATCTTGTGCATATTTGCTTTGTATAAGAAAGACAATGTCTTCCTTTTGCCATACTTCAATGCCACGACAATAATGCATCAATCCTAGATCGCTCATGTCAAAAGCATTGGAAAGATCTGATTTGATTTCATCAATTAAGCTCTCATTACTTCGTGTAATAATCAAATCATTCACGTATAAAATAATGAACAATATATCTGAATCTTGCTTTAGAATGTAAAGATTAGGATCAACATTACTCTTTACCATTCCCCTTTGCTTGAAGTGTTCGTCAATGCAAGAGTACCATGCCCGTGGTGCTTGCTTCAATCCATAAATAGATTTGTTGAGCTTGCAAACAAGATGTTCTCTTCCTAGCTCAACAAATCCTTGAGGTTGTACTAAATACACCTCTTCACCCAACACTCCATTAAGAAAAGTAGATTTAATGTCCATTTGTTGGATCTTCCAACCATAGAAAGCATAAATAGCAATGATAGAACATACTCAAACCCTCTCGCAACCAATAGTGCTTTGTACTTGTTGAGTTGCCCATCCACTCCATATTTGATCTTATAAATCCATTTGCAAGTGATAGACATCTTACCATCAGGTAGCTCAACCAAGTTCTACATCCTATTTTTTAATATGGCCTCCATTTTTGTTTCCATAGCTGCACGCCACTCCTTGTGCTCCTTTGCTTCATCAAACATTTTTGGTTCTTGAGCCTTGATCACGGAGCTCATTAGGGCTAGATTCATCTCTAACCTTGCAGGAGGTTTCCGATTTTTGCTTGACCTTCTAAGCTCTCCCTGTTCGCTAGATTCGAGAGTATCTCCCTTCTTAGCATCACCTGTGACTGATAAGTACCATTTAGGTACTCTCTTAAGGATTTCAACATCAACCTTGCCTTTGTCCATTGGATCTTCAGCATCAAAATCCACTTTCTTCTTGACCTATACTTTTGCTCCCTCATCAAAAGCCCCTTTTACCATCATAGCTCTTGTCTAATCAGATCCAAAAAATCGTCTCTCCAGCTAGGACAAAGCATCACTCTGTAATTTGCTTATTTGCAAAAAACCACTAGTGGACATGCCTTAAACAAAAGTAGCCCAGTACCAATGTTAAGAGCCCTTTCAGAATTTCATTTGAAGTTGAAGAAAGGTGAAGAAAAAACTTCACCAAATTCCTAGCCATCGGATATGTGCAAGATCTGTGATTCAGATCAACTTGACCTTTTTTTTTTGACATGTGGCAAATATCGGATCATGCGCTCTCACTCTTCTGCGCTTGCAAGGGGACCCACCCCTGGGTACGTTGGGCAATTTTAACTCGCTTCGACGCGCGACTACTGGACCCCCCCCCTCGCGCATTTTGGGCTGGTCCTTTGCATTTCAGACAGTTAGCTAGGCATTTCGGGCACTTGGATGCCGTTTCAGACTCCTGGACTAGCGTTTCAAAGCTGTGTACGACGTTTCATACATGTTCAACACTTTTTCTGCAACAGAATACAGCCAACAAACCTACAAAATACAATTTTCTTGCCAAAAAGTTCTATTTTTCACTCAAATCTCCACCAAAATCATCGATTTATGATGGAATGAGCTATAAATCTAACTCTCCTTGCAGTTGGCTGCCTCCCAACAGTACTCTCATTACAAATGATGGAGAATATTAAGTTTTTTAGCCTATTCTACTTGCTTGCACAAGTTTCACACAAAATCACAAAAGTAGGCTAAAACTCAATGAAATCATAGTTTTTCAGTTCCTAAATGTCTCATAACTATGAATGGCAGTACTAGACAGTGAATGGCAATACTAGACACAATCTAGTGTGATTCGTAGTTTCCCAAACAAAGAAATGAGAGATTTCTTGGCAAAACTCTCTCACAACACTTTTGACACAAAACTTGGAAGTATTGTAAAAATCTCCCAACTCAACAGATTTTCAATCTGTCTGATGCTACCCTGGCCTTTTTGATGCCTCCGGAACTGTGTCTTTGTGCCCCACTGATGATTTTGAGCTCCAAGGAAGGATTTCTTCCAAATTTTTGCCTCTCCAAGCTTTCACCTCATGTGAAAGACTTTCTCACTTCATTGCGGAGCTTGTGACAAGCTGTATCCACTGATCAGACATGCATGACTATTGGGATCTGATACCATGTCATTGATCTGATAAGCATAATTAATCAATCACCAAGAGAAAGAGAAAGAACACAACATCACACACTATTACACTGAATAATGAAGAGTACAATAAACCCTAAATGTAGAGAGAGAGAAACTAGTAGTTGACTCTAGACTAGCCTACAACTACTTACAGCTGGTAACAATTGTCAAAAATAAATTGTAAACAATAATAAGTTTATCATTGTTTTCTAATAGCATCATAGCTCTTGGACACTCCAGACGCTGCTGTAGTATATTTCTTCACTCTTATCACATTTGAGCTTAAGAGAGAGTGTTAGAAATCAGTTTTGATCTGATTCATTTATGTAAGCTCTAAATGTGATACTGTAATAAATGTACAGTTAATTAGATTTGCTATATTTGCTTGTATTCGGGACGTGACTCGTTAAAGATATATCAATCGAGCACTGATTCTGTGGCCGGCTACTTGGGTTAGCCGAGTAGCCACACGTAGGAAAAATTAGCTTGTGCAATATATTTTTGATGGTTTATGCTATACTCAAGGGCATGTCTTGGATTTGTCAGTACTTTAGTCCATGTTGGGCCTATTAGTTATATAGGTGCCTTTTTTTTAGTGTGTTGACACTTATCGAGCCCATGCATGTTGGGGCTTTTACTATATGTACAGTTTCCTCTTTGTAATCAATAACTTTTGTTGTGCCATCTTTGAGAGCTTGTGAGGAGTGGCTATGGTGATTGATTGCTGTGATCCATATACTGCACTAGATACTAACGGAATTTAACTCTATGGATTTCATTAGCACACTAGAATGATCACAAAAAAGACTTCTACAATAGCTAATGTAACAATTGGCAACCCAACTTTCACTATGACTTCATTCATTGTAGGTAAAGCTGATGAATCTTTATGTGTTTGATTTTAGATGGCATGAAGAGAACATGTGATGCAAAAAAGAAATTGCTAGAAGGAAGAAAGTTATGCATGTATATAGAGGTTGCAATCTTAAACTTGACGAGCTTGATGCTATTGAGGGAAATAATGAGTTTTAAAGAGATTACAAAGTTGTCTGTTTTAAACGTTTTGGTATGATTAAATTCGCTACTATATAAAGTTGACCTCCTATGTGCAATATACATATCTTAAGATTTGGCCTTCATACGACTTGTGTTATTGATTGATTGAACAAACACACAAGTGCAATTACATGCTCATAGCATTTTATGCGCAAATATACATTGTAGAATGAGTACTAGGCCTAGCCTAAACATGAACACATGTTGACGATGAAGCAAGTAAGGTGTGGTCTTGCATCAACATGTCAAATTTCTTTCTTTACCTGACTCATCCAATTGGCAAGTTTGCTACTTTTAAAATTTTTGGATTAAATATTCATATATAATAGAATAAGGGTGATTTCACATTGGGGTGCATGACAAGTGGGTAAAATTCTAAAATGAAGGATGACAATGTGAAAGAAGGGTTTTCTCTCCTTTTAGATTGAGCTTTAGTTGTCACCATGTGGCTCAAGAGGTGGTGGGGCCCTATGCCATCTCAAGTTGTTTTTTGTACTTGGGGACATTGCCAAAGAAGTTGAGGCAAAAATGGGTGGTAAGAGAAAAGGAGCATGTGATATTAGTTGTTGCTCATCTAAATCCACCCATTATATGTCCCCATAAGTGGCATGCTTATGATATGTTAAAAGATCTCATTTACTCTCATTGAGGTCATGACTTATGAGTTTGACTATAGTCAACTCAACCTCATAAATGGGTGGCTATGGGTTTGATTTTGTTAACCTCAACGATCAACTCCATGCGAATCTCACATATAAGAAAAAAATTGCCAAGAATTACAAATGTGCACTCTACAACTTTAGTGCTTATCATATATGCTTTTGAGAAATAATCCTTTGTGGATAAAATAAAATAATCCTTTGAGAATAAAATAAAAGTATCTTATTTTAATACTTTCATTATAAAACATCATAAGAATAATCTCATGCTATTTATTCAATGACTATCTTGAAGACAAACTTCCATAATAGATAAATCATTTATAAATTGTTCTATTCCCATTTACACTTAAAATTATGAGTCTCATTAAATCTACTAGTCCTTTGAAGGTGGAAGAATATATTGCTAGTCATCAAAGACCACAACATTACTAGCCTCCAATGGCTTGCAGTTTGCAACTTCATGACTCATGATAGATTCCCCCCCTAGCAACCCCCCTCCCATCTTATTAGCCATCTAGAATTCTAAGCCCGACAATGTTGGATATTGTTGTAAATGTTTTGGATTTTGCCGTGTGTTCACATTCAAGTTTCAAGGTGGCAAATGTGACAAGTGCCTAACATCCAAGTGGGTGAAAGTAAAAGGTATAGTGCCATTAGAGGACCATCACTCCCAAGACACCTTCATAGTATGTAAAATCAAATTTTGCCTTTTTACAAGGAAAACGGTTGCCACCTTTTTGAGCACAATTTGCTTGAAATTTTTTTTAAGGAGGAATATTTTGTTTTTCACATGCACACTTAAGTTGCACCTGAATTTGTTTTGCCTTTTTTTACATGCTCCATCCATGTGTAAAAAATATTTATGTTAAAAAATAAAAACCGTTTTCATGACGAGGAAGGGCTGCCTTCCATTGTAAAGGGCCAAGGCCCTTGAGCAGAAGGTTCTTGAAGGTAGACCTTCCCCCCTAATGATGTCATGAATCCTTGAGAGACAAAGAGACAAAGGTTATGCTTCTTTATTCCTCCTCCTCTCAAGGTACAAAAGACGTGGAAGCGCTTCCACTCAAATAGCACCACATGGTTTGAAACTCGCACCATTGGATGTATCCCGAAACATGCAAATCTTGCCACATCTTTTAAAATAGAGCCATTGAAAAGAGTCCACGTGGTAGCATACCACGTGGCAATTCCAAATGGGGCAGCGTAAAACATACCGTGCCATTTAGCCTCACAGTCTCTTGGGGCGTCGCCGTCTTGGCTCTCCCTTTCTTCAATGCCGACTCCTCAGTCAATGACCGTGTCACGGAGGTCTCTCTTCCCTCCTATTTTCATGGCACTGAAACCTCTAAAGCTCACCATCGTTGGATCTTATTAAGAAGTTCAGATTTTGCCACCTCTCATGAAAATCAGCCATTCAAAAAAGTCCTTGTCTCGGGTATGCCACGTGGCAAACATTCAAGCTATGTGCACTTAAAATATGTAGTGTGCCATTAAGTATGTGCATGGCACTTGATGGCGCAAAGCCCAGCACCGTCGATTCAAGTAATAAACGTTGAGATCCTGCCACGTTAGTGCTAGCTTCATACATAACACGATTGGAAAGGTTGTAAGCTGACGTGGCGAGAATCGAAGTGGCCGTGCGTAGAGATTTGTCGTGCCATTAAGCCCCCCTATCGGGCGCTCTCTCGTCGAGGCTTTTTCTCGTCGATCAGAGTTTGAGAAGCAGAGAGAGAGAGAGAGAGAGAGAGAGAGAGAGAGGTTTGGGGATGGCGATGGCGCGGGCAACTCTACCCTTCCTTGTTCTTGTCAGCGTAGCGCTGCTGATCGCCACCTACAACACCATCACCATCGTCTCCAACCATCGCGCCACCACCTCCAGCCACTACTTCGACACCATCATCTCCACCAGCTTCCGCAGCGGATCGTTGGTGCGCAGGCCCGCCATTACCGAAAACAAGAAGAAGAGGCTCTTTCATGTCGCGGTCACAGCCACCTCTGAACCCTACAACCGCTGGCAATGCCGGATCATGTATTATTGGTACAAGAAACTCAAGGATCAAGCTGGCTCTGAGATGGGAGGCTTCACCAGGGTGCTGCATACAGGCAAACCGGACCAGCTTATGGATGAGATTCCAACTTTTGTTGTAGATCCTTTACCACCTGGAACAGATAAGGTCTACTATCGATGGACATTTATTCAAAATTATCGTGTGTGTCATTTATGCGTTTGCAATTATGCCGTCACAGTTGCATAGAGTAATTGCTTACCTAAAAGGAAGTATCGTAATCTTGTGTCCTTTAATTTTAAGTTATAGGAGAGTTACAATCAACTATACATGGTTCAGTTACTATACATGAACATGTAGAGTGTTTGTCTCTGCGTAATGTTGACAAGGCTTGTGTGATATTGCCTCATCATAAGTTCGTATACGTGTATGAAGACTGAGACTCTCATTATCATGAATTCACTCTTTCGTTATCTATGTGGACATGTAGATTGGTTGAAAAAATTAGGAAGCTTTTTGAGACTAATGGAATTCATAGTTGAGAGTTCATACAGTTCAATGCAAGTCAATTAGGCGCTGCAGTGGAGCGACTAGTTTTAATTCTGTGAAATAGATTTCTGTTTTCCGCAGGGATATATTGTGTTGAACAGGCCGTGGGCTTTCGTACAGTGGTTGCAGAAGACTGACGTCGAAGAAGAGTAAGTTGCATAAAATTCTTCTTTTCGTTTTTGAGGTTCTTGCTCGTCTTCACAATGATGACTTCCTTTTGGTTTTTCTGACCTCAAAATATGTATCTGTGAACAAATACCGCCAATCGTCTTGCAATCGACTGAGGCAGTAATATCAAAGCTGCTCCAATATTGAATTTCTGGTTTCATGTGTAGCTATATATTCATGGCAGAGCCGGATCACCTTATCATGAAACCGATTCCCAATTTGGCTACCCAGGAGAATCCTGCAGCTTTTCCTTTTTTTTATATAACACCAAAAGAATATGAAGCTGTAATACGAAAATTCTATCCAGACGATAAAGGACCGGTTACTAATATTGATCCGATTGGTAACGCCCCAGTTATCATCCAGAAGGTATGTTTCGTTATTCACATAGTGTCAGGACATCTTGTGTGGGCATACAAATATCAGTCTTCCTGAGAAAAAAATTCATATGCATTTTACTCTAGGATTTGACCAATGGTTAAGCTATCTCAATTATTGCCTTTAACGAATTTGAGAAGACGGAAGCTTGATAGGTCTGTAGTGTTTTTATTCTAGTTACAAGACATAATTGCCTAATGCATGTATTTATCTTAGCTGCAGGGATAGTTACTGACAACCGTTAATCTGATGTCCTTCAAGTGTGGGTTTGTCCTTTCTACAAGCTGATTATTATCCAAGTTTTGGTCTTCTAATTTTGATTGAAGAGCAAGTCAGATGAAAGTGATGCAGTCAGTAGCTTATAGAGCTTATGGTATGATATGCAGTCACATCTTAAGAAGATTGCTCCCACATGGCACAATGTTTCACTTCGAATGAAAGAAGATGCGGAAGCTGACAAAGCATTTGGATGGGTGCTGGAAATGTGAGAGTCCCTCTTTTCACAAGGATGAGAATGGCTTTTTTGTTTTGAATTATCAAAAGTGGAATATGCAAATTTTGGTTATTAGAATTCAATCCGTTTTTACTATTGCTGCCTTGCACACAAACTTGCTCGCATAGTGTGTTGACGCCTAGTTTCGAAAAGACATTTTCTAAGCTTTGCCAAAATGTCTTCAATTGAGAATGAGATGGCAGTAGACATGATGGAATCTTCCAGGGCTATCAAATTAGGGCTAGGGTTGCATATCCTTATTCTTATACACTCAGGGCCCAATATTTTATTAAAGGCAGGCCCAATAATGCAAACATGTACTTAACTCTCTCCTTCTAACAAAAATGCTGCCCTCAATGTGGGCATGTAAAAGATCAAATAACTGAAGTTACATGTCTTGGCCTTCAATGTGGGCCATAAAATGTAGTCGCAACTAGAAGAATCTTAATGATGTAAAGCGAGACTAGTTTGACAAAAAATGCTTTGTTGAAGGCATTATTGTTGTGATCACAGTCGCACCACGATTCTAAATCGTGATTCAGAATCGCGGTCAGAATCTCGTTTCGGGATTTTCCCAGAATTGTGCAGAATCGTTTTTTTTTTTTTGAAATTTTTTTAGGCATTATGAATATGAAAGCTTTGATTGAGAGCATTATGACTGTGTAGTTTGTCGACTGTTTCGGGTGCAGGATGGTCCAATTTAGGTGCATTAGTCTTATTATAATTGACAACGGAATTTAGTGTAGACAAGAAACAATGAACATGAATATGAAATTCTGATTATAATAAAGCAAGTACATATGATGGTGCTATCCAACAGGCACCCTGAAGAAGGGCTTCAATGGCAATCTAGAATAGACTTTGGATGACTGATTTACACAATAACAGAATGCTGGAGAGAGCGAACAGCCAAAGGACCAAGGGGATGCGAAACACCAGAAAGTGTGTTTTCACTCAGGGAGTTGGAAGGCCAAATCATGAAGAGGCCTTACCGTTTCGGGACCCTTGGACCCTGCCGTTGGGGGGCGTTGCCCCCCAAACCCCCCACCGGGGGGGCTCCGCCCCTTAGGACTTCTTGCTATATAGACACTGTAGATAAAAATGCTACCGCCCCCCGTAGATCAAAATGGGGTCCAAATGCGCGCCGAGAAGGGCCCAATATTTATGCCCCCATACAGTTGATAGCCCAAACTGTAAGATTAACATATACTGAAAACCAGAGCAAATAACAATCAGATAGCTACTGAAAATAAGATCTGTTTGTGCCCCATCTACTGCACTTCTGAGAGGCAAAACGTTGGTTTGACCATTGATCCCCAAAAAAAATTTCAGCCATAAGCTATTTTTCCCAATTGTTTTTTTTTTTGCAAGTATCGCTTCCGAATCGCGATTTCGCGAATCACGGACCCAACAAATCGCGATTCGCTGCAACTATGGTTGTAATACTGTTGACACCAGCATGCAGACTCTCATAAAGGGGCATGTACCATTGTTGGAGTTGTAAATGTATGAGATGAAGGAACATCATACCATATCGATTGGAACTTGGCTTTATTGATGACATCTCTAGCCAAGCTCATGTTGAAATAAATGCCTATTTTGCCCCTTAAGGCTTGTATACTTGTAACTTGTAAGTTGTGCATAAGACATGGGGGTAAAACATTTATGTACATAGTACACCCCACTTGTGCTAATTAGGCAAGTAAATCAAGTAGGTTAAGGACCCATGTGGGTTCTAGAGCTAGAATTAGCAAGACACCACCTCTATACATAACATGCTATATGTAGCCCAAACTTTGGAGGGGTTTCCACGCCCTACTACACTTTGAATATTCATTCATGTTGTGTGAGCTTTGAAGTCCTCTCTCTCTTGGTTTTGTGTTCTACTCCATAGCTGGTTTTCTGAAGCTTTCATAGTGTGCTTACTATGCTGTTATGATACTCCATAGCTAGGCCTTGGAATTTGTCATGGTATCAGAGCAGGTTGCCTGTGTTGTGGTGAAGCTCTTAGACCTGTTTTTGATTAGATTCCTGCCATTCCTGGAGAGCAGCTTACCTTTGAGGAGGGAGCACTTTTTGTAGGGGCATCTGATCTCTGTGCTATCTGCATGGTTGGAGTACTGTTGGCAAGGGGAGTACAGGGAGCCAAAAAAGTTTCTAATTTGGGACAAAATTTTTTGAGTCTTTTTGGACAGCCAGGACTGTAGGAGGGCGCTTTCTACAGTGGGGACTTCAGTGAAAGTTCTGAGTGGATCTTGGACAAGGGCTAGGATAGCCATACAGGGGGATAGTTTCAAATCCAGAAGTTGAGGGTTATTGAGCAAGTGGCTGCATACCCCTAGTTGGGTGAAAACCCCAATTTGCCTTTTGTGTTTTATTTCTATCCAGCTATGTCTAGTTTTGCAAGAGAGCATGCTGAGTGAAGCCAGCCGGCTTGATGGCACTAACTTTGCATATGGAAATTCACGATCAAGACATTCTTGAAGACAAAGAATGTTGGAAGCTTGTGACAGGTGAGGAGCCTGTTTCCAACATCTGAACTTGAACTTAGGACTATATCAAGAGAGGGGAAAAATGCACCACATAATCATCAACATGTCAGTGAGGGGATTATGTGATTCCTCTAATCAGGTCAGCCAAAGGGCCTGTGAGGATGCATGGCACATTTCTTTGTGCTTGTATGAGACAGCAAGTACAACCAGGTTTCTCTACTTGAAGAACAAGTGGTATACTCTCAGAATGGAGATAGGGGGAGACAGTTACTGATCATCTTACTAAGATTCCATGATATTAGATATCAGCTATCTGGACTTGGAGAGTACTATTGCTTGATCAAAATGTACTTGGTGCCAATAGGTTCTGAGAATAGCTTGTCATATTGCTATATCAGAACTTTGTGATGATGATATCAGTGAGAGAGAATATCCCTACATATGAAGAAGATCTATGTCTCTATGTTACAGGAGGAGAATGAGGAGAGTTAAAATCTCTCCAAGAGGGAAGATTTTCCAGGAGCGAATGCCCTGTGCTTCTAAGAAGAAGCAAAATCCAGCTAAGGATAAGGAAGAAAGGTTAAGGCAAGAACAAAGGAGCACCACAAACACTTGAGCAAGGAATGGAGAACTTGCAGATGTCAGAAGTACAATCCTCCTCGAATACTTCTTCCACACCTCGAAGGAAGGGGAATTGCAATTATTGTGGTAAATATGGACACTTTGCTTTTGAGTGCAAGAAGAAGCTTGCAGACCAAAAGAAGGGCACAAAGAAGCAAGGAGGAAATGTTGTTGAGAGTGTTGCAAGAGAGGAGCAGAGTGACATAAGGCAAGCTGACTTATTCTTTGTTGCATTGGCTTCACAAGCTACAATAGGTGGTTGGTACATTGACTCAGGTGCTTCAAAGCACATGACCCCTCATATTGGTTTGATACCTTTGTGGGGATTAGTGATGGACAAGAGGTGTGCCTAGGTGACAACTCAACACACAAGGTCAAGGGAAAGGGCACAGTACCTGTAAAGCTTCCATCAAGAGAAGTCAAAGTCATTAAGAATGTCTTATATGTACCAGGACTTGCTAAAAATCTTCTTTTAGTAGGAGCTATCACTCAACAAAATATGAAAGTAGAATTTGATGCTACTTCTTGTCTTGTGTTGGACTTGAGTGATAATATGAAGGTTGTGGCCAAAGGATTGTAGGAAGATAATCTATACAGGTTATACACTTCTATCCCTAGTCAGCATGCTTATACAGCAAAAGGAAGTGATGTGGATAGGTTGTGGCATGAGAGGTATGGACATCTTGGCTACCAAAGCATGCAGGTGTTGAACCAGCATCATATGGTGGAGGGGCTTCCAGTTGTTAAGCGAAGCTCTTCAGTTTGTGAGGCTTGCGCTATGGGAAAACAACAAAGACATAAGTTTCTCAAGGAAAGCATGATATGGGAGTTACTAGGATTTCAGCCGACGCACTCGGTCCTATCACTGGTTACAGTGAGTATCTGTTGCAGCTAGGAGAAGCTCATGAGCTAGCCATTTATAATGGCCTCACTTATTGGCCTGTTCTGGCAACTACACATGCTACC